>SRQL01000383.1:0-26628 GCA_018360575.1 Claviceps sp. LM454 group G7
CGCCCCCCCCCCCTGTCTTCGGTCTGCGGTCGTACGAAAACGCCAATTTCCCAGAATATCGATCTTCGCAACTCTTACCCCAGATCGATCGCACAGCATTCGACTTCCCAAAACGATCGTACACCCTGCTACACGATTCCGAAAGTCTTGGACAGCCTGCTTCATCTTCACACGATTGCACGGCGACGTCCAACCGCTACCTACCCCCACTTCCCGAGCAGAGTTCATAATCTCCCATCAACAAAGTCATCCCATACCTAATATACGGAGCAAACTCCGAAAACAAAAAAGAAAATATGGTTAAAACAAGACAAAAAGCAAAGAAACGACAAAGAAACGAGGGCTGCCGAGGATGAGAACAAGCAAAAAAGCAAATACATATTCCTCAGGCCCAGGGAAAAGAGTAAACAAGTTCTCGCTAGGCAGCTGCACGAATGACACCTAAACCCCCATTCAATCTAGCAATGATGCATCCCACGCCCAATAGCCTTCCGCAAATCCAACACCAGCGAATAGGAACAACCCCATCCTCCATGCACCGCCTCATATGTGCAATGCAACCTGAACTACCAAGTTCCAACTACGGAGTATGTACATACATAGGTACCTACCGCTTCCCTTCCCTAAGTTCCCTTCTCTTCTTCCTTCTCCTCTCCTCTTCCACAAACCAAATCAAGATCATCCTACGATCATCCCCTCCTCCAAGGCTCCAACGGACGTTGGAACGGGCAACATGCACATGCACATGCACATGCATATCTACCCAAAAAAAAAACCTCCGCAACAACCGTCCCCAAGCACCCCTGCCTCCCGCGACGCCACCCCGACCAGGAAATCCCCTGCCACCTGCCACCTGCCACCTACTTATATGTACCACCACACAAGCCCTCCCCGTGAATTATCGGGACTTTGAAGCACCCGTTTCGTGGCACGCCTCATCATCAATCTCACGCGTTTTGTTCGACAGTGCCACTTTACATAGGTACTTACATAGGTTAGGTACTGTAGGTATGTAGGTACAAGTTACAACATCTCCCAATCTCCCAACTTCGTAATCCCTGCAGATGAGCCTACCACCCCCCTTGTCGTGGGCGCTTTGGTCTTCACAAACGTCGCGACTCGCAACACGCCGGACCTTCTCTTCCAGGGCCTTGATTTGACGTACATACGTATATAAGTAGGACTGTACCCTGCAGTAGCGGTGTTTGTAATCGGGAGCGTTGGAACTTGGTACTGATGAGTCCCTAGCTGGACTGGCATTCAACGTGTACGCACCGCCAATTGGTTTTCAATACCTATCATATTTCTAGTACATATGGTGTGCTCACTGTTCACTGCTGAGTCCTGACCTGTTTTGGTTTCTTGGTTCTTCAAGGAGGTATTCTTTATTAACACTCTATGCTATCTCGCATTTTACATTGACGTCTTTCCATGGGCCTTGTCAATCTAGCCTCGTTCGTGTCGTGATTGGGGTGTAAGAAAGTAGGGCGGTGATCGCGAAGGGGGACAGTGATCGCAACGCGTGGCCACCATCGATGACTATCGCAAGGCATGACCGTTCAAGTGATTCAACCGGGATACAATAGTCCTCGCCCGGGACCTGCCAGTTTCAAGTTTGACCAGATGGAATAGCTATTAGCTATCCGGTTGTATTGCTTAGAACTTTAAAACACGCCCCCTACTTCCAATTAGATCCGATCTATGTCATTAGAGTCTCCAACTTCTTCAAACCCCGAACTCTCCACATACATGTAACATTCATCAACGTCGAAAAACTCGGAGACTTGCTAGGAAAATTGAACTTGCACACAGGCTGCAAATTCGCACGTATATTTTAGCTAGCTAACTACGTATTACGTATGTCAAATTAGTCGCGCTCTCAGCCACGTATTCAGCTCATAGAAACCCTCACAAACCACGATCCTTCATCGACTTCTTGTTGTCTTCATGTCAAATGACCCATCTGACTCTACTCCCCACAGAAAGCAAATTCTTCCATACAGTGACCACACCAAAGTTTAAATATACCACATAGTGCCGCGTATAAAATCACGTTGCCGCATCTCGCCGTCTGCTGGAGGGTTGTTTGCTTCCGGCCTCCCTCCCAGAGGAAGCAACGGCGGCGCCTCCATTCCACGCAAATCATCAAGCCCTGCCTTCTTGTCCTGGCCCTTGGCCACTTGATCGCGTATCATTTCATGTCCCTTGGGACCAGCTCGAAATCCTTCGCTCGTGGCGATATTCTCGTGCGCTCTTGCCCGGGCTCCCGCAAGATGGGCGTAGTACACGGCTGGGTGCAGCGATACCGGCGTCGTGGAACGGGCATAGGAATAGCACTGCTGATAGATCATCTTCTGCAGATCATTGACTGGGACTCCCATTTCGTCCAGAATCACGTGGTAGTGTACTGGGCGAGCGGTACCTTGAATGGCGACATGGGAGGAGAGGTAAAAGTCCCACATGAACGGGTGCGTCACCTCCCGCTCAACCAGTGTGCCTGGAAGAGGATTATCGTTGCGGTCACCTTTTCCCTTTTGTGGGAAGAATCGAATGTGGTGACGCTTTGTGGCCACGATTACCGTAAACTTCGGCATTGGCAATGTGGGTGCCCTTTCCCGAAGGTAGAGTTTGATTTGGCGAATTTCCTGGTCAATGACATGCGCAAACTGATCTTCGCTGACACCGTCGCGAAAGTATATAATGTGCTTGGGAAAGGCACCATCATGGCCAGCCATCCAGTACTTGGACAATGTACCAATCATGAAATGCACGTTGGCCGCAGTGAGCATCTCCACGCGATAGCCATTCGACTCTACTACGGCAGCATAGCGAAGCGCGTCCCGATCAACCGCCATCGTCATGGCCGCAGTCGAGGGGGTTTTGCCGTCAGGGGCTCCGTGGGATATATCAACTCCAATGATCATTGTGGGTCGTTCCTTGGGGAAGTACGTCGTCTGGGCCTTCCAAGGCGGCATTGTACGTGCTGTCGCTCCCCCAAGCTTTGCGTTGACCTTGAGACAGACATTGGAATGGTATTGACCATTGTTCGAGACCACGGCGCTTGCGTTGACGACTTGAGATAGAATGCCGAACCTACAGTCAGCAGACTTCTTCAATCGCTCATAATGGGGGCTATTCTTGTGCCCAACCACCACAAAGAGCAGCTGGGTATAGCCTCGGGCTTTGCTGATTTCTGCATGTGCCCATGCAATGGCCTGTGCCACATCTCCTTTGACATTTCCCGGGACGTTGAGAAGCAAGCCGTCTGCAGGACACAGTCCCCCATGACCCAGGAACGTGGTCCTGAACAGTTTGGCAAAAGCCTGCAACTGCGGGAAGTTGACGCAGTTGTCCATCACGATAAAGCCCCAGTTCTTCAGAGGGGCGAAATTCTGCTTCCAAAATTTCTTTCCGCGCAGATCCCAGCGACCAGAAAACTTGGGATCTGCTTGATCTTTTCCGAAGTGAACGACGGGAGCAGGCAGAATTCGGGCTTCCGTCTTGGTGAACGTCGAGTCAAATTCAACCCCGTACGCTTTGAGATATGGGTCAGAACTGAGCTGCAGTGCTGCCACGTTCTTCTCAATGTCTTCCCTCCGCTGCTTGGGGCGCGTGACTGCAATCTTGATCATCGCTGTCGTCTGCTCAGGGTTCAACTTGAAGGTGTACCTCTGCATAGGCTGAATGATGGCAAATTCCATGGGGATAAACCCTCCTTTTCCAGCGTTAATCAGCGGGAGACCAGCATTCTTCAAGTTTGCCTTGTACTTCTGTTGATAATAGTCGGCGACAGTAACCTTTCTTCCATCGTGATCAAAAGTGACCACTTTGGCGGTCGCCCCTTCGGCACCATGTTTGGCGTCGAACGCAAAGTCCAAGATTGTGTATACCTTATCACTGGCGACTCGGTTTGGGTGTTGTATGGTGAACTTCAGCTTCCTCATCTTTCGCATGTACTTGAAGGCATCCGAAGCCTGCCAATTCCCTTGTCGATCGCGAACGGGCCTAAGTTCTTTGGCCAAGGACGCGGGATTCATTCCTTTCCATCTGCGCTCGCACACGCCCAGAAAGTTGTAGACAAGCTGGTCCACGGCCTGAGGACCCGACCAAAATACCGTGTTGGAAACATCAGCGTTCAAAGCAAGGCCTGTCCCGCCCTGAACAAGGTTGTGGCTCATACGAATCGAGGCGTAGGTGCCTTTATGAACCTCAAGGACATGTCCGTCCATGAGGGATCTACCCTTCTGATCTTGGGGGTAAAAGTTTCTTTTGATTGCGACCATGTGCTGCGATGGCCACTGACGGAGCAAATGGTCCATAAAGTTGAGGGCAACTTGTACGCTTGTGTTGAACTGCACTTTGCGGTCCAGATATCCCCTGATGGCACTGATCTGAACCTGTGCAGTGGCTCTCAGTACGATAAAGAACTGGTTTGAGTTCCGTGAAGGCCCATCGGGAGATGTCTTCCCTTCGTCTAGGTCAACTGTAAACCGTATCTCGCCCTTGTCTACCAAGCAGGGCGCCCAGGCCAACTTGCGGCCATCAAAAAGCCATTTCTGATACATGTACTTTTGAAGGGCTTGCTTCGTGGAATCATGCTGCCAAATCTTCTTCATGAGCGCAGATTTGACTCCAGTGTCAGGGGAGACAATGACCTAGAGGACCATTCATTAGCCACCAGTTGAAAAACGGTATGGGGCGGGGGAACTCAATTTACTCACATCGTATTGATGAATGTCCTTGCTGTAGTCAAATTTAGTCATTCGATACTGGTTCACTTCCACGATGGCCTTTGATCCTTCAGTATTGTACTTATTGCCGCGGAGAGCGAATGTGTCCTTTTGATCGTCAAGAATATATGCATCAGGAGGCAGTTCCATGCGGGTATTTCCTTTGTCCTGCTGAGCGGTGCCTCTCGCTGGATCAACCCCTAGACCTTCCACCCAACCGGTTTTTCCAGGTTCCAGGCGGCTTTCAGCCGCGGACGGCGGAGAGGTACCTTGCTGAGACATGGCAGCCCTAGGAGGTTGTTAGCTTTAGTGCGTAGCCAAATCGAGATGTTGATGCAACAGCTTGAAATAGGAGAAAGAGACTTTATAGACATGAAAGCTGATAAAGCTCGAGGATGTAGAGAAGGAATACTTGCTATGGAGTGCAACCAAGTACCGTGGCAATGGACTATCGCTGAGAGTTCCTTCAAGGCAAGATATCAGCATAAGTGAATAGAGAATCAAGGATACGTCCTCTGTTTTGAAAGAAGATGAGGGGGGATCACTATGGCTGAGCCCGAAATTCCTGGAACTTGCAAACGGGAGCAAAGCACGCGTCACAGACAAGAGAACACATAAATGGCTTTCGACTTACAATTAGATCAAGTTGCTGATGGCCAAGAAAATGTGCCACCTTGGATTTAACGACTGATGAGCGAAAAACGAAGAAAGAAGTCAGATCACTGTGTGTGGACGCTGTGTGCTGAGTGAGACGAAAGTGTGTGGAGGAGGAGAACGTTGCCTACAGAAACCAACGAAATCTGAAAAGGATAAAAGTTGGAAGCGACAGCAATAGCACGGGGGGAAGGAGCTTCTTATCATGCACGTACGACCAGGTTCCGTTACGTCTTTGACACTGGCAAACAACTGCTAGGTGCAGATCACATGTGCCGGCAGCTGGCAACAGATGTCCAGTTCAACGCATGAGCGTCTGGTGTTCTACTGCCTGAAATACAAAACAGGGACTGTGATACATGAGAGCTATTGTGACTTAGGTACAATAACATTGCTGACAAAAAATTAGGCAAGACCTGCCCAAAAAGATAAGAAAATCGTGTCAATGTCGACAGCTGTGCATGTCCATCTTGGCGATGGTGCCCTATGTAGCGCGGAGTACAGTAAAGCAAGATTCCACCTCCATTATCGCTGCTCCAAAACACGTGGACGAATCCGCTTGTATTCGTGCAACGACGTGTCCAGGAGGCCATGTGCGTTTGTGACTCCTAAGCCTCTGACCTCATTGCGCGAACCAGATTCACTGTCCAAGATCATGGGTATCGTAGGTACTGCGTTTGGATACTTCATCTTTCTCCTCCCCACCGGATGTCCACTCGCTCTGGCGCCAATAAATTCGCATTGGAAAACCAGCCGTTGTCTGCTACGAAGATCAGATTGATTTCGACAATGTATGACGCTAGTGCGTTCCAAGCGCTACTTTGGCCATGTTCAAAATCGGTAGCCTCCGTACTGGCCAGCGGGTGGTGCGCCGTACATGGAGCCTGCGGGTGGCTGCCATGACGGAGCAGCAGTAAGAGCATCGGGTGGTGCATAGGGGTTTGCTGCATAGCCGCTAGCACTTTCTGTCCTCAGGGGCGATTGCCTGTATCCTGTCATTGAGGCCACGCGTCCGTAAGGAGATAGAGGCCGCCCGTTGAAATCGTTCGGAGCTGGTCTTGTATGCGTTGGCGCGGTGAACAGGTATTGGCCGCCAGTCTTGGCTTTCCAAGAGGCGTAATCAAGCAGTGGCGTATCGCGAAGCAGTGTTGTCAAGCCAGCAGGGTTCAATCTCTGAGCATCGTAAGTGTGACTCGGAGGCAAAATCCCTAGGAGGAAAGTGATATCTCGATGCAGAGCAGAAGCCTGGTTCCGTCGCTGTTGATCAAGGCGTCGTCCAGCAGCGCCCTTGAGCGGCGAGGCGCCTCGGGCAACCCTCTTGGGTGGATTCAAGTCATCCTCGTCCATTCCGAATGGTCGCTTAGGCGATGCTGTAGCTCGAACAAAATGAGGTCTGGGGCTTTGCTCATGTCTAGTAGGTGGTGGGATGCTGCTTTGCCGCGCCAACGTAGGCTGTGCAATGGCCGGAGCCATTTGCTTCGGCCGCATCTGAACTGCCTTGGATATGATGATTGGGGCCGCCACAGGGTTGAAACTGTCGGATGAGTATCGGGCAGTGAAGTTGTTCAATTTTGGATCATCAGGAAACAACTCCGCCATACGAGCTTCCAATTTGGAAATTTGTGCAAGCTCGCCGTATTGCGATTCGTACTTGTGGAAATAAGCATACAATGGCCTCGCTTTGTGTAGTGTTTCTGGTTTCGATACGAGACGATTGACACAAGTCTCGAAGACCACGCGAGCATCTAGACTCGATGCTTAGCTTTTTAATTCTTGACCTCATGGAATGAGAAAGCGCTTTACTTACTGGTTGTGTCATCCTTGGAGTGCAAGTACTTCAGATATTCTATCATGAAGCCCTCATCGTTGGGAAATAATCTTGCACCGCGCTCGAATATTTTTGCACCAACAGCATCCTTGTACACGACTGATTCCAACAATGCGACGGCCACATAAACATCACTCGTCAGACGACCCCGCTGGCGGGCATCGGTAAACACCTTGCGCAGGCCGCCCTCAGTTTGGTTGCCTTTGCCTTGAATGCGACGCATCGCACGCGCCATGGCAATCCAAACGTAGGAGATTGTCTTGGAAAGAAGATGCGTTTCGGCGGCATACGCCTGCTGAATTGCAGCAATGCGTTCTTCAGTTGGAGACTTCTTCGCAGCCTGCTCATCGTCATCGTCAAGTGGCTCTATTGAGTCCTGAACTGGAGGCTCAAGGGCTGCTGCTTGTTTGATGGTACTGATTTCCAGCTTCTCCCGTTCTTTGACCTTGTCGCCCATCTTGTACAAAGTGTCCAAGACCGAATGGTAGGGCTTTCGAACAGCTTGAGCAAATTCAGACTGGTCCGCTTCCTTTTCTGGATAGTTTGCTTCGATATGATCGGCATGTTTGAAAGCAAGTAACACACTTTCTGGATTAGCAATGATACCTTGTTGGAGCATTTCGATACCCAGAGATTTGTCATTTTCCCGAATGTCGTTCTCAAAGCACCAAGCGGCAGCATCTACCCACATCTCGGGCCAGAATCGAAGAGCCATCAAAGCCTGCTTGTAGCAATATAGGATACGCTGTCTGTAAACTTTAGGCTCGTCATCTTTAAGCACCAGTGGGTCTTCTTTTTCCCAGGCAATCCATTTTTTCCACGTGTCGACTTGCGTTTGATACTCTTCGTACCCATCAAACCCTGGAGCAGGGGGTAATCTTGGCAAATTCGTTCTCTTCAAAGTTCGTGCGATGTTGTCGAGCGCAATGTTGGCACCTTTGGCGGACATAAAACCCGGTGACCTTTCTTGAATGAATTTACGACCCTGGAGATGCATCAGTCGAAAGAACCGTCTTTGAACGGGAGGAAAGTGAAGATGCAGAACACTCTGCGAGATCGAACTTACAGTGACCTTGTTTAGACCCATTTCGAATTGATCATATTCCTTCCATAGAGTGTTGACCGTTGAGATAGGAACGTTGATCGCACGATGGTAAGCCTTGCGAAGCTGATCCATTTTCTGCTGGTCTTGCCATCCTGTGCCCCCAACTTGCCCAGGACCATTCTTGATAAAGTGAACATAGTCGTGCCAGATATTTCCCGAATCATGATCAACCCCAATATTGTCAATGACAAATTCGTACGACTGAGTAACAGTGCGCCGAGCTTGACCAGTGGGGTCGTTCGTCAAGTCGTTTCGTCTTCGAATATAATTGAGATACGATGTCCACAACTTGACGTTGGGGACAGTCATGAGGCATCGTCCAAAGAGTTGTTCGGCATCTACAAAGTTGTCCAAATTGAGTTCCATCTCGATCCACTCAACCCAAATATCTCCCTACCGCACAAGATCATTTTAGCTCCAATACTTGACTTCGGAAGGAGTGCAAAGACTTACAGCTTGGGGAAACACTTCCAAAAAGCGATTGTATAATCGACGTAGGTCTTCTATTCTGCTGCGTCGTTTGTAGTCTGCCATGAGACTGAGCCATGCATCCATATCCCCGCGCGGATCTTCTTGAATGCGCGCTTCGAAAAGCATGACGGGATCGACGCTGGGCATTGCGGGCGGCGGCGCATTAGGCAATGGCTCAGGGTTGGGAATCGGAGTGGCGCCATGGCTATTCAGGCCGGAGCGTGAATCATTTTGGCTCTGCTCGACAACAGCCGGTGGATCTTTGCTTTCCTCTTCCTCGTCGTCAGAGACTTCGATTAGAAAGCCGCCTGACATTTTGGGTTTATTCGCAGATTTTTGAGGGATTGTGCCTGATGCTGATTTGTCGGGAGTCGGAGGACAATTATCGACAGCGACCGATTCTGGGTCATATTCGGCCCCATCATCTTCATCCTCCTCGTTTTCTTCAATTTCACCCTCACCGTCACTAGCAGAGTCCGAAGCATCGGCGGACTCCTCGATAGTTGGGTTGTAGGGTATCTTTGGCTCTGCTAGAGGATCGTACTCTGCACCGGATTCCTCACCTTCGTAGGTGACACCTTCCGCAGACATTGTCACAAGCTGGCCGATACACCTCACATTCGAGTTTGTTACTGAAAGAGGTGCAAATTAGGTTGATGCTGATCGTTTGTCGGTGCGACAGTGATTCCTAGCGAAAGAAGGGGCAGAGAGTGAGATAATTGCGGCCGTTGCGAGTATGTCTCAAACCGTCCGGGTCGTGACGCGCTGGTTCTTGAGGCTGACAAGGTAAAAGTGTAGAATCGATAACTGAGGGTCCTTCAGAGATGGTGGTTTGTGCGACGGCAGCCAGCGATAGATCTCTACGAGAGGAAAAGCTTGGTGAATTGACGAAGGCAGCTACTTGATATGTAGCTGAAAATGCGCAAAACTTCTTCGCGGGGAGCGGATATGGTATCGATATATGATAGAGCAATAAGATGACAACAGAAGATTAGTTGGCCAAAAGCGTCAAAGAGTTTGAGGCAAAGCTCATCACGGCTCTCGATCGCGGGAGGCTGGGCAGAAAAAGGGATAAGGCCTAGTGCTCGTTGGGCGGTGAGGCCATGTATCTGTGGATACGGAGTACGTGCCAGGAAATTGGATGGAGGGAAGGCTGTACAGGTACTTCTCGCCGCGGACTGACATACTCACAGAAGCCTCGAGAGCCTGCCTGAACACAAGGCGTCCATGTACAGGTACCTACAGTTGCAGCCGCCCAGTTGTAACTTGCAACTTTTACCGCCAATGCTGCGGTTGTTCAGGAAGGCACGATCGAACCTCTCAACGCGCCAAACGACGCGGAAGCGCGTTCCACCATCCCGCCACGCCTGATCTTGTCTGGTTGGTGTGGCAAGCTGGACCGGGCCTCCCTCAGGGACCAATTCCTGTTTTGCATTTCGCTCTCGTTGTTCAACAGATAGATCCAGTCTTCCTTCTTTTTAGGAACGTGTCTTTTTTATAACAACACTGCGTCCAGCAGACCAAATTCGCGACCATCCTCTTTCATACACGCCCCGCTGCCTTCTGCCGTTCGTGTCACCGCCGTTCTTGCATCCACCTCGCATAAAACCCCGCGCATTACGAGAACGTAACGACCGCTTTTTTTCGATCAAGCTGTCGATTGATCACACACACTCAATCATCCAATCACCACGCCGCAGTCATGTCTGTCGTGTCACTTTTGGGCGTCAAGGTTGTCAACAACCCCGCCAAGTTCACGGATAAATACCAGTTTGAAATTACGTTTGAGTGTCTGGAGGCTTTAGAGAAGGGTACGGACCTTATAGGCCGTGAAGTAAATCTTCTACTGAAGAGAACGACAAGGCTGATGGTTTACATAGACCTCGAATGGAAACTCACATACGTTGGTTCTGCTACTTCGTGAGCTACCCCTTCCTTCTCCACACCTTGAAGATTTTGTCGGCAAGGTAACGCGGCTAACGTAAGGGGAAATAGGGATCAATATGATCAGGAACTCGATTCACTTCTAGTTGGACCTGTCCCAGTGGGTGTCAACAAATTCTTGTTCGAAGCCGATTCTCCAAACATCAATCGCATTCCAGATGGCGATATCATTGGAGTTACCGTGATTCTCCTGACTTGCGCGTATGACGGGCGTGAGTTTGTTCGCGTGGGCTACTACGTGAACAATGAGTATGACTCTGAAGAGCTAAACGCCGACCCCCCGGGCAAACCGGTCGTCGAACGCGTTCGACGCAACATACTCTCTGAGAAGCCACGTGTAACGCGATTCGCGATCAAGTGGTAAGTCTAGCATAGCAGCATGTCTTGTTTCATGGGTCTGTAAATACTTGCTAACTAGGTGTCAGGGACTCTGATGCTTCTGCGCCGCCAGAGTTCCCTCCTGAGCAGCCCGAGGCTGATTTGGTCGCCGATGGCGAGGAGTATGGAGCGGAAGAAGCCGACGAAGAAGATGAAGAAGAGGCTGCTGCTGATGCCGCAGAGAATTTGAACAGACAGCCTGGCGAAGACGAGGAAATGGCTGGAGTAGACGACGACTTGGAAAACGGTCATGCTAACGGGCTGGACGATGATGAGATGTCCGAAGACGGCAGTGTTGACATTGAAGGGGAGAGTGAAGAGGAGCTTGAAGAAGAAGAAGTAGATGGCGAGATTGACGAGGGTGAGGATGATGCTATGGACGTTGACGACGCGACTGCGGCAATGCCCGCCACAATTGCTACTTAGAGCGCAGTCATCTGGATGAGGTTTGTTGGGGGTGTCTGCCTCGCAACGAGTCGGCAGGCTTGGAAAGTCTTTATGCAGTGTCTTCTTTGGTTATCAGACGCTAGTTTGCTGATGGGCATCTTTGAGGTTGCATTGTTTCGTGCGTACCTTGGGCGGGATGGTGGGAAGGTTGGTCGCGAGAATACAGCACAGACAGAAGGAGATGCCATACACATCAGTGAGAGGGAATAAAGTAGAGACAGGGCGATAGTGCGTGTTGCCCATACATAAATCTAGCATATAATATACATTGTCTACCTGTTTGGGCGACGTGTCACGTCTATCGTCATTTAGCATGACGTTCGTACAAACTGGTGGGAGAAGAATACCGTACTGTATGCCTGTGGCGAAACTTGCTCACAGCCAGCGGCCAGGATCCATTCCTTCAATATCAAAAGAAACATTGACCCCTTCGGCGTCCTTCATCTTGATATGAGGGATCGCCAAGTATTGATCAAGTCATAGCACTATGGATACCGGTACCTTAAGGCCTACACTGCCCTAACTTTATGAGTCCCCTGTGTACTAGATACTATACAGTCAAAACAGATCCAAAGCCTCTGTTTAAGGGGCCTCGGACACGTAAACGACCATACGAATCCCCAATTCGTTCTGCGTGTATCGGCTTTGCAATCTTGGAGGCTGTCCACGAGGAGTGTAGGTAGATCGTATTAGGGTTCGGAATACCTTATGTATAGGACCGGAAAGGAGTTGGGTAGAGAGTTTTGTCAAGGGGCTTTCATGCAGAGAAGGTGTTGGTGAGGATGACAGGTGCCATAAACTACCGGGGAACTCTTCTTCAGGCCGAGCCGGACTCAGCATTGAAGGGTGCGAGGTTTGAGGGGCATAATCTTGGAAATATGGCGTTGTGATGATCTTAGACCTAAGTATTCTTACTATGGTCGTGCTGGGGGCTTGAACGAGAGAACTCGGGCGTGTGTATGTTCAATCAAGAGGGTGATGGTGATCATGACAACATTACCTGAACTTAGTACATGGGTAGATACATAAATGAGTTCGTTCTTCCCAGCACGTGAAGCAAGACATCCCAATCTCGTCACAGATAATCCAGGCCAGTGCCCCTCAATTTGAAAAGCCTTCCTTCCTTTCAATTGGGTATTATCAATAACGTACGTCGCTCCCGAAGCCTACAGAACGAAAGAAAAGAAGAAACTACATCCCCCCGGCCCAACCGCATAGCATATCACTCGTATTTCATCCCCTACCACTCATCCAAATATCCCACACAGCATCCCAGATGAAGAAAAGAAAAAAAGAGAAATCCCCAGTTCAAGAAGACCTTGCCGCAAAATATCCGTTAGAGATTCGTTGAAACCCACGCGAACCCGAACCGGAACCAGGCCTGTCCCTCCAGCCAACCCACAAATAATACGATTAGAAAGAAACAAATGAATACATCATTCTCCTCTTTCCTTCCTTCCTTCCTTCCATCCACCACGGACCAGCCGACAGCAAAGACCAAAGAGATTAGGTTACATGAAATCTGAACAGTATAAACGCAAAAGACTTCTTTCTCAGCAGCTCCGCTCGTATAAAGAGAGAAAAAGAGAACCCCTAGAATGCGACAACAGAGACCCAGCACCTGAGCGAAACTCTCATTACAAGACATTTCTCATACGAGAGATAAAAAAAGGGGGGGGCGAACACAAGTAAAGAAAAGGGGAGCACAGAAGACAAGGGGGAACATGGAGAGAATAGAAGACAAAGGAGGGCCTTGAAGCGAAACGCAGAAAGATGAAAAGAAGAGTACCCCGACAAGAAAAGTGCCATCCCTCCGAACCAAACTTCCTGTGCTAATAATGTGCGATAATATGCAAGGGAAACAAAAACAGTGGTGGTATCTCTGCTTTCCCAAAACGCCGACTCGCCCATTCGATATAGTCATTGCACATGGTCTGGATGTAGTAGGCTCTGCCGTTTCTCCCCGTTTGCATTGCGTTCACCATCCCTTCTTGCGAGCAAATCTCTTGTTGAGCAGTGCGAGCACTTTGGGGACATTGAACTGCACGTATTCGAGATCGAGCTCATCCTGGTTGTCCTTTTGCATCTCCAGCAGGTCGTCGAGTTTGAGGTCAAGCTCCAAAAGACCACGGTTGCGACCTGTCAAGTTGTTAGCAACGGAGCAAAGAGAGAGATGACATGCATATCTAGGCATGTCAACATGGGCCTGCGTTGGCACGTACCTTTGTAGTGGAGAGAAATGACGAATGTGCCTGGTAGAGGACTGGTGAAGTTGAAGTAGATGTTGGCCCTTCTATTATCCGGAACATTGCTCTTCTGAATCACCCCTTCCTTTTCCAGTTGCTGGTGCGTGAATTTGTACGGTCCGAGGACCTGGTGCTTCTGTTGCTTTCGCTTGTTCCCCTCACTTTGAGACCGCACGTTGTGTAGGTAACTCTTGTAGGTCTCGAGTTGACCGACCAGATACGAGTTGTGGTCTCGTATAGTCTTGTAGACCTCTTCAAGTTTCAGTGTCTCTGCAAGGACACCTTCCTTCATGGAGCCAAGGTGCTGCAGCTCCTGCTCAACCTCGTCCCGCAAAATATCAAACTGGTCGTTCTTATCGATGACACCCAGTTCCTGCAGCTGGGACAATAGCTCCATTGCCCTGATCCCTTTGCGGACCATGACAGCATCATTGCGACTGGTAGCAGCGGCATCGGCCACGCGTTCCAGACGGAGAGGCCTGCGGAGAACTGCACTGCTCTGCGGGATACTTCGCAGGATTCGCACAAAGACGGACTTGGCTTCCATAAAATACACTTCCTCTTGTGTGATGTCAAGAGCAGCGGTCAAATCGTCAATGGCCGTTTCCCAGCGGCTGAAGAGCGGCAGGTTGATCACCCTGTTCTCCTTGCGAGGTACCTGAGGTGGTGAGGGGCCCAATTCTGACGTGATGATGGCCAGATGGGAATTCTCATCTTTACAGAGCTCTTGGTAGTGCTTATCGATGAGACCATGCATGGCGTAGATTTCGTTCAACGTAATATCCAGCTCGAGATCCTTCTTCGACAGAGCTACGTAGTTGTCCATCTCCAGGCTTTCGTAAAAATCGCCGACTTCACAGAGATCCAGCATAAACTTGTTAATTCTGTCCTTGTTACTCTGAATAAAAGGCTGAAGCTTCGCCATATACGGCTCTTTTGCGTATGATGGCTTGTTGGCGAGGTTTTGCAACATTTTGGCAATAAGCGTCAAGGTTCGTCTGGGTCGCTCGGCAGGGGTTCCATCGATGAGCATATAAGATTTCGGTGTCACTATTGCCGGGTTGATGAAGCGTAGAAAAAAGAAGCCTCCGATTAGGGTACAAATAACTTGGTCGTTTGCATCGGGATACTTGCGCTTTGTCAAGCTCCTGATCTGCTTGCAGATCCAACGAATGCCGTATGGTGCCTCCTCCAACCCGTCGATGATTGTGCTCAGAAAACCGTTCGCGATCTCGGTCAGCATGGTGAGTCGTGGCTCAATGATGGCTTGAACCTGCGAGTTCTCGGCAGCTTGTTCCCCCGTGATTCCCTTCGGCAGGTTGGCCGGGAGGCTGCCGGTATCCTCTTCGATCTGCTCCAGCATGCGCTCGTAGACCTTTAACGGATTGATCTCCAGGTCCAGGTCCTTCAACTCGATAAGACTGTTGATTCGTTCTGCAAGGACAGTTTTGAGAAAGCTTTGGCCAGGGCCACGGCGGGTGTAGGTTGTCATCATGCGAGAGACTGGCGTGTTCGCTCGGAGCAAGGACGAGTAATCGGTGGTGTGATCGAATTGATAAGTCAAAACAGACTTATCGATGCAGGAGTCAGCGCTTTTGTCACGAAAAAGGGAAGAGTGCTGCAGAAAGATGGAAAGGTTTCCCAAACTCCTGCCACTCTCACGGGCGACCATAGCCGCTACTGCCCAATGGACATACCTGGAACATGGTTAACAGCAAGTGCTCTTCACGACTCTCATATTGGTTTCCGTAGATTGTAAACATGACGGTCTGCAGTAGCGAGTCTATTTCGGCCATGGAAACGAGTCTGCACAAATGCGCAATGTGCCTCGGCTCCGACTGCAACAGGAACATCAGGTTGCCATATTTCTGTGTCTTGTCGTCATTGGGAAACACTCCTTCTTCTACTTCGGTCGCATCTTCCAGATGGCTTGCAACTTCGTTTTGCTATGACTCAATGTAAGTGCGTGTCATTCAAGCCGGCCATACAAGGAAGACAAACGAACCTCTTCGAGAGCCATGCGATTCTGGATAAGAAGGGCAATTCGCGAATCCAGATACCGCACGTCCTTTTCAAGTACGAAGTTCTTTTTTGATTGTGATGATATCTTTGTCTTGAGGTCTCGGAGAACTTTCTGGGCTGTGAGATGTCAGTGTGCCAAGAAATCTCAAGAGCTCAAGCCCATGAGGACACGGTTGAAGATGAGATGTAGGCTGAGGGAAGGGCGACATGGTACAACAGTCTTGGAGATGAGACAATATTAAAAGCAAGTTACCTTTTGCGAGGTCATCCTCAATCTGCAATTCGCCTTCATTGGCTGACATGGACATGTAAAGGGCAGACATGGAAAACCGCTTGGATTGGCGCGCAGAGCGCGAGCCATCATAGGAGGACATTGTGTTTTGGCGCGATAAGGGCTGAATGGATGAAGATGAAGCTGTTGACGCCCTGGATGGCGTCTGAAGCATGGTCGGCATGGCGCGAAGTGCGCGACAAGAGAGCCGGCGACAAAAGAGGTCCTTCTCGGCGCCTCGAGAATGTCGCGTTTCGCAGGAGCCGCGGGGCAGCTAGCAAGGCCCCTAACTGTGCCGTAAATGGTTGGACTCGTGCGCCTTTGTTGCGACGAGAATGAACCTACCAAGTGAAACCAGATCTAAATGGTTTGACCAGAGCAAGTGTGTCGAGAGGCGACCATTTGACGATTTTGCTAAAAGTATATACTGATCGCGCACGCAGCGACGGTACAGCGTCGAATTGCAATTCTGGCTTAAGCGAATGGACGGCTTCGATATGACCGGTGAACCCAGCTGGAGATATGTACCAGCGAGCTTCAAAGCGAACAGATCACAAGATGATGTAAATCAGCAATCTGAAGCTGAAATAGCTGGTGGGTTGCACGGCGCCGAGTCGCAGGCAATTGGTCGACGCTGAGCCACGAGAAGCTGCAAGCAACTGCCGGTTCTGACAGCGGGAACGAGAACGGTTATGTCAATTCGTGATATCTGACCGAGGAGAGATCGTTCCAAGTTGGTGGCGTGTTCGATTCGATGGACGACGAAAAGACGTTTCTCGGAGGAAGGGGGCTCCTTTTAAAAAATGAGCACGTCGCGGCACGTTCTACAGGTGTTCGTGTTGGACGAGGGAAAAGCTCCGAGCGATTGAAACGAGAAAGACTTTGCCGATTGGATCGATGTCGGACGGCAAGAAAGGGACTTCTCGACGGGGGTTCGGCGGAAGAATCGGAGGGCCGAAGAGGAGTTGGTTCTGCGCAAGGCAGAGAGCAGAGGCGGATGGCGATGCGTATGTATTATGCGAGAGGGAGACCAAGGCAGAATGAGGTGAGTGGCGTAATTATTCGACCCAGCGGCGATGAAGAGGTCAGTTCTCTATTCTCTATCTGGTGGGATTGGGTCAAAAGGACATGACAAGGGCGCGGCCAGGGCCAAATGACGCGGGTGGAATGCAGGACGAGAAACGAGGGGTGGGACGTGGGACAAGGGGGAGGGGTGAGGAGGACGAGCAAACATTGGGAAAAGAAGAAGGGAAAGAAGCAGCGGCGTGGGACTGTGCGCAAAGCAGAGCACCACGGTTAGCCAAAGCTGTGCCTCCGACGGGGTCGCAGGGTCCAGGACTCCAGCCTCCAGGGGCAAGCAAGATTGCGGCACTCAACAAGGGTTCGCACTGGCAGGCACTGGCAGGCACTGGCAGGCACTCGCAGGCACTCGCAGGCACACAGGTGGGGGACGGTGCGCCGGACAGCTGTCCAGTGTCGACAGTTGTTGGGAGGCCCCGGTCTTGGCACGCGAAGTGCCGAGTCTATCAGTAGGTACCTAGGTAGGTATCTGTACCTGCACGCACGCATCTGCAATGCTGCATCAACCACCACGCCGCCAAGCTGGCGACGTTCCATCCATCAACCAGAATTCTTCGAGGCATACGGAGTAGGTACCGTCGCCGTCCAGTCAAGTTGCAACGCATGTCAGGTTCGAGTTTCAACGCAGCGCACGAATTGACAGATTCGACGTTGGGAAATGAGCATTCGGAACTCGGCAGTGCGGATCAAGGGGACTTCAGGAGCGAGGAGCACGGCAGGATTTACCCCCTTCCTCCCTCCCCTTCCCCTTCCCCAGCATAGCATCATCGAATTCTCCGTCCATCTGTACGGACTCCGGAGTATCCTGTACGAAATCACTACTCCGTATGTATGTATGTATGTATGTACATATGTATGTTGTATACATATATCCCAGCCCCGCGCAGCGTTCGTGAGAATACATACGTACGCACACATATAATGCATAGGTACCTGAGTGCTCAGGACGGCTAGGCACCTGCATATGTACCCAGTGCATATGGTCTTTACGCACGGCCTAAGGAGTGCAACGCGTCAAAGCACCGCATCTCGCAAGGGCAACAAGGTACATACATACACAACTGGAGCGACGACACATATTAGGCACTCCGTGTAGATAGCCGACACAGGGTCTTTTTTCATGTGGCACTCCGCACTCCAGAGCAGTTGCAAGATTACAGGATGAGGGACAACAACGCCGCACAACGCTGCACAACGATGCACAACGCCGTGCAGACTGCCCGTGAAGGTGGAGCAGATCGGTTCGTGTACATACGGAGTACCTTGTACAGGTATTACATATGTAACTTGTTTGTGCTTTGTTGTCAATGCTTAAGCTGCTACTGCAGAGCTGATTGAGCCGCGTGCCTCGGATGATGCATCGTTGGCAAAGTGCTGCCACTACTGATGCTCCTTGACAAAAGCACTGCAAGTTGGCCGACGTCTTCGCTTTTTGTCGACTCCCGGTTGATATTGATTATTGAGCATAAGCCTTGTACATACAGAGATGGCCGAATTCCAACAACTACTTCTACGGCTGCGACACTGTCTACAGTGCCCACTTCGTCGCTGATCAGGCACATTTCCCAATGCCAAGAAGCACCGGAGTCCGGACCGACCCCGAGGATGGTCACTCGTCAATTTGACGCGGAAGAGGTCTCGTGTTGCTAAGTGTTCACCACTCTCACTGTTCACATCTAATCCGGTTCGCCGCTATGTGCATGATTACATAGGAACATATTTAGTTCTCAACTTCTCGAGATGCGGAGCTGCGGAGCTGTGGCACCCCGCGGGCAACAGCCTCACGATGTCACGTTTAGCCCGCGTGGCTCCTGCATTTTGGATTGACGTCGCTGAGGGCTGTTCTCGTGCATGCAGCCGCCAGCGACGTCAAGTTGGAGATTGCCATAAAAAGGAAGTCCAGAAATCTAGGTACTTTGCACAAGGCAGCACGAGTCACGAGTCACACGACATGAGCCTGTCTCAGTAAAACTGCGGCCTGCCCCATCCAATATCCGCTGTTGTTGCGCCCTTGATTCCAGAACGATTGCGTGATGATTCTCGTCATCCTCGTCATGGCTCCTGGTCTTGACAAATCTGTATTCTGGACACGGCCCTCGAAAGAACGCTTGGCGTCACATTTCAGGCGTCAATGTTGAAGTGCTTGAATTCCAATCGCTGAACAAGACACTCTTTTGGGTATATGTTTAACAATGGAAAAAAAGAAATGAAGAAAAACTGTCTGAGAAGGCCATCTCGCCCATTACAGTATGTTTCCTCAATCACGTCAGAGCGAAGGACAACCATCTACGGAGTAGGTACCTATAGGCTATGACCTGGGTGACTCATCTGGATCATACCCCTTGTTATCCATCTTGCCATTGGTTAAAAATGCACATCATCTCCAACGTGGGATCAGGGGCCCCAAGTCTTGGAAGTTGGCAACTTGGAACTTAGTTTCTGACGGACCGTCTGCAAGTTTGTGCATACGGAGTCCTCTCTTGTCTCTTGTCTTTGGATCGCTGAAGAAATAATCAAATCCTAGACATGCATAGAGAAAACCAAGACTTCAAAGTTCACACAGAGACTCAGGCACACATACAGATGTAACCTTGATTACATACATACATACCTACCTTGTACATACCTAGGTAGGTAGGTATGTACCTAATGTATGACTTGGCAATCAATATCACTCGGACGGGTAATTGTGGGATCTCTCGGGCTTGGCCTGCTTCCTTTTTCCGGGGCCGTCCTCTGTCAGTGAACCTTTGAGGAGTATGTACATACGGAGTACAGCCACTCCCAGACGATTTTTGCGAAAGACTGACTCTACAGGTACATATGTACCTACCAATTTTTTTTATACACATTTACACATGGAACTAGACGAGTTAAATAAAACACATGCGTATGTACGGATGACAGCATAACACAAGCGCCCATGCCAGTAGTTAGGGGTTTCCTCATGTAAAACAAATTTTAACGGCCTCAGAACAGGCAATGCCACATCCTAGACTCTCCAAAGTGTACTCCGTATCTTGTGGTTGCATCGCGCTGTCTCGATGCAGAAACTCAGCTTATTACATAGGTACGTACCCAGAATTAGACTTACAAAATCGCAAGCAAATCCACAGAGGGATCGGCCTTCGACAAATCATATTTGGGATTGGATAAAGTCCCTCTCCTCTCCGCGCGATCAATGGCACGAGAAAGCAACGTGCCTATCTCGATTATCATCGCTCGGGCACTCCTTCCGTAGATCCCTCCCAATGCAGGCGCCTCATTTGTTACTCCGTAGTACATACGTACGGAGTATGTATACATACATGATACCTAGATTCTCTCCCCACCTGAAGCTCCCTCAACCTTGTCAGGTAAGACGCGTAAACTAAGTCCAGGGGTTCATTTCCGATAGGTACATACGGAGTACATCACACGTATGTATGTAATCTGCAGCATTCCCAGCATGGCTTTGCCGCGGCAGTGTGGCTTGTTTCACCCTCAAACCTTCTGTTCACTTCTGCCGCAAGTTGCAACCTGCTGCTCCGAGACTTTCAATGTCCATTTCTGGCCAGAACGCCTTCTTCTCCTTTTTCAGCCATGAAGAATCTTGGGTGGCTGCAGAGTTGTGTTCGAGTGCGATGTCACGCGGTACACGATGTTTTTGCCCGGCCCGTTGCGTGCGCCATGCTTTTCTTGGTGGGGGGTTCGTGCTCAAATGTTCTCGTGCAAGTTGTGTCCATTCTTTCCGATCGTAGCTCTTAAAAAGTTAACCTTCTTGTACATGCACATGGCTATCGTGTACACACATCTAATCTCGTGTACACACGTGACACATCTAATCAGTTTTGACTCAGTCGGGATTTGGGAACGAACTGTAATTGCGTCATCTTTTTTGAGAGGGTTGTTTTCTTGATACATATTCTTATTGCCGCGTTGCAAACCACGACCGGTGGCAAGCTATTCGCCGAACTGGGTAGAGGGTAATCCGCAATCAAGAATATTGGTCCTGGGACACTTGATGAAGGAGGTTACATCAGTTTGAAAGAGCAACCTGAAATCGCAAGCAGTCTTCATTGATTCTCTGTCTTCTGTCTAGAATCTAGGTCGATGTACTGATCAAATGGAGGCTGAAGCACGACTTGCTGCAGACTGTTGCATGCCACCCCCTTTTGCAAAGCCGAATCGGCGAATACATACCAAACGCATCTTGCATGTTTGCATTTGCCGTCCGCAAGAGGCTTTGCGGGGTAATAGGTATAGTTCGAGCGCAACCCGAGACCCCAGTCCCGGCTCCCGGGATACCTAGCTCGGGTGACAGACATCTGAGTCATGGCCTCTGGAAAGCTCGAATTGGTATCATATTTGCTCAAATGCATATACATAGGTATTGAGATCAGCGCGGCAACAGACAGTCACGATCCCCGTGTGGGACTGGCATCACTTTGAATCGGGCATAAGTCCGAGAACCACGGACGAACTTGAAACGGCGTATCAGTCACATAGAGTAAAGACAGGCAGTCGGTATCATATTTCTTGCCGTGCGTTCAACAGGTGTTTCCGTTCAGGGTATATCCTTGGAGAAGATGGCTTAACACGGCTTGCTCTTTTTCATAGATGTGGTCTTCAACAAATACAAATCAAAATCGCGTTTGAGACCGCACCGATAGTAATTGACCATTTTCGTAACATTTGGCTCTCTCGTGTCCATGGCGTCATTCTCAAAGTAATAGACGAACACCCCCGACCAAGAGTGTCCATCGAGGAATCGCCAACCTTGTGTGCTAACTTCTAAGTATAGCACATGGTCTCTAATTATAGAGTGGGCCCCAAGCAAGTCGAACAGCTTCACATGCAATTGAGTTTGAGCAAATGCATGAAGTTGAAATTCCATGAACTCATCTATGTAACATCTTGTGAGTATGTTCAACTTTGATTCACTGGCCAAGGCCTGGCATGTGAGAGATTGTACGGAGTACTGACGGAGCATGCCGACAAAGCTTTGGTGCAAATTGAAATTGAAGTTTGTTGGTTCGAACTTCGAAGAAGGGAATTGCCGTTTACGGCGGGGCGCAGCGTGGGGCTCCGGCTGACACTGGAGTGACTGGACAGCTTCAATCTGCCCCCGTTGCCTTGTTTGCTTGAGCCAGGAAACCCAGCTCTTCCGTCAAGCTCCGGAGCTTCATCACGCAACCTCTGACTTCATTTCCACAGCGGCCCCAGAGTCCAGACTGACAACCAGCGTATACACTACAGCCTCGAAACGGTGCCCACACATTAATTTCCACAGCAATGTCTTTCCGAGCTCCCTTGCGACGCGTTGCCCTGGCTCGTCCGGCCTTTGCCATGCGCAACTTCCACAGCACGCCTGGCGCATTTGTGAAGGCCGGGGACGCGGTTCCTAGCTTCGACGGCTTGATGGAGAACTCTCCCGGCTTCAAAGTCAATCTGGCCGATGAGTTCAAGGCCTCCAAGGGGTACATTGTCGGCGTGCCTGGAGCTTTCACGGGCACTTGTTCTGGCGTCCACATCCCCGGGTACATCAACCACCCTGCGTTGAAGAAGGCCGGCCAGGTTTTCGTGGTCTCCGTGAATGATCCCTTTGTGTAAGTTTTTCCTGTCTGTTAGCAAATCTTGGCAACTGTTAGAAAAAAGTTATCCTAGCCTCTCGAGGCAAACCAAACTAAACCGGAATGGAACGGGGAAATGGGGAAATGGGAAACGGGAAACGGGAAACGGCAACACGCAAAACCACTAACCAATCTTGGCGAATAACTAGCATGAAGGCCTGGGCTGAACAGCTCGATCCTGCCGGAAAGTCAGGCGTACGTGCTCATCCAATTACTCTCTCACGGGCTTAGATCTAATAGAAGAAATGATTTAGATTCGCTTCATTGCTGACCCTTCCGCCGAGTTCACCAAAGCTCTCGAGCTGGACTTTGACGGATCTGCAATCTTTGGCGGCGCGCGTAGCAAGCGATATGCTCTCAAGATTGAGAATGGCAAGGTGACCGAGACTTTTATTGAGCCTGATGGCACTGGAGCTGATGGTATGTGATCTTGCCTTTTTTTTCCCCGGGCACTGGAGATGTCTGTGATACTGACTGGTGGCGTTGTAGTCTCGCTGGCCGAGAAAGTTTTGGTCTAAGGTGGTGGTAATAAAGCATATAATCAGGTGGGGGACATGGACGCTACAATTTCGGGTTTCGTAGAACATGGATGGAATATGTAGTTGGTCTCCTGCGAATGCTGTCTTTCTTGTTCATTCCTTTCTCATTTGCCTTGCCATTTTGAACTGGCTCTCCAGGCTTTCGTATAATACGTAGGTCTAAAGCGTCCGCAGACAACGACGACTGAGACTGGCACCACAGATCGGGATGCTGGCTGCTAGGTAGTTGACGCTTCTCCTGTCGTGCGTTGTGACTTGTCAGTGTGGCCTTCCAGTCACAGTTCGTTTCGCTTCGCGATGCCTGCTGCTGTGGGATCTGAACTCGTTGCACATTCTATTTAGTATTACCCAGCATCCGGACGATGTTCCGAGCTTCCGTGGTGCTGGTGGTGAGTCCGGCCAGCTGGAGTTGAAGCCGGTTTGACCCATGGGCTATTCGATGCCATAATTACAATACCGAAATGTCCAAGCCGCAACAGGCGCCTTCGACTGTGAATCATAATGAAAGTGGTCACGGTTAGAACTTATTAGCAGCCTGACCCGGACTTGTTGGCTGCCCAAGCCGCGTTTCCCTCTCCCTCTGTGCTTTCCTGATACATAGCGTGGGCTTGATGGATGAGCTGCCTGATGACATAAGCCAACTGGCCCCGAAATTCGCCCGCCACCGCCACCACCGAAACGACTTCCTGCTGAGTGATCAATCACTGATGGGACTGCTCTCGGCCCGCGTCTCCGTCATGCATGCTTCTCTGTGCTATGTTCCTCTTAAACAGCGGCTTAGATCACATCCATTCTGCACACCAGTCCTGTGACATCCTTGGCCACTCTTGCGATTGTGTGAAGACCACAGCCTTGCCCCAAGTTTCGCGCAAGACTGGCCCTGTTGATCTCGACGGCTCGTCTTCTTTCTACAACACCTCGGCGTCTTCCTTGATCATCCCGTCTTAACGGTCAACGCCACCGATTTCTTATTTGCAACAGTGGCGCTCCATTCTCCGCGCTGTCTCTGGCCTTGCTTCTTGGAAACGAACCGATTTCTTTCCTCCGAGTCTTGCACCGGCGGAAACGTTCTTTATCCTTCATGACCGTCGGCTAGTGTCGGCCTCCCTCTCACACATCCTTTGACCGCCACGATTCCCCCCCTAACCAGGAAGCGAAAGGCTGCTGAGGCGGCGGCATCTTCTCGATATCAAGAAGGAAACCCTCCAAAGAGACCTGTCGCCTCAGCTGCCTGCCTCTCAGCTGCGCCCCCCACTCCAGTCACGACAACTAGCATCGGCATGGAATCTGAAGAGGAATGCGTGTCCATCTTATCGAGCGATGATGACGAGATATTGCAGGATTTCAGCGGAGATGACATGTCTGTAGCGGAAGGTGAGCAAATCTTGACCAGCCAAATGTGTCTGTCGTCCACATATATTCTTCCACTGGCCAAAAGCTTACGAGATGTCTTTATAGACTTCGAAGACGAATTCGATGAACCAGATCCGGACTTTGAATTATCCTCAAAGTTCACTGGCAAGTCCCGGCAACCGGCCCATGTCACAAGTTTCAAAGTTCTCGAGCCGGCCGAGATTCAAACTCAACAAGACGACATGATCAACGAGGTCAATATGATTCTGGACATGCGCAAAGAGGATACTGCCATCATGCTGCGTCATTTTCGCTGGAATAAGGAACGTCTGCTGGAAGATTATATGGACTGTTCAGAGAGAGTTTTGGAGGCTGCTGGGCTAAGCAGCAATGAGAGCAGTTTGCCCCAAATAGAAGCCGTCACTGGTTTCGCGTGCGATATCTGCTGCGAAGACGAAGATGACCTACCGACTTTTGCCATGAAATGCGGCCATCGATACTGCGTCGGCTGTCACGTGCATTACTTGACGCAGAAGATAAAGGAAGAGGGCGAAGCTGCCAAGATTCAATGTCCGTCAGACGGCTGCGGTCGAGTATACGACTCGCGGTCAGTGGACTTGCTGGTTGGACCGGAGATGGTAGATCGATACCACGAACTGCTCAACAGAAACTACGTCGAGGGCAAAGAGCATTTCAAATGGTGCCCCGCCCCTGATTGCCCCAACGTCGTCGAATGCAGCGTCAAGAAGAAGGAGTTGGATAAGATTGTGCCAGCGGTAGAATGCCTCTGCGGCTATCGGTTCTGTTTCGGATGCCCGTATTCCGATCACCAACCCGCGCCCTGCGAGTTGGTCAAGAAGTGGCTTAGAAAGTGCGCTGACGATTCCGAGACAGCGAACTGGATCTCTGCAAACACGAAGGAGTGTCCCAAGTGCGGCTCGACGATCGAGAAGAACGGTGGATGCAACCATATGACATGCAGAAAGTGCAAATATGAGTTTTGCTGGATGTGCATGGGATTGTGGTCCGAGCATGGTACCAGCTGGTATAACTGCAACCGATTCGAAGAAAAAAGCGGCTCCGAGGCTCGAGACGCGCAGGCCAAGTCTCGCATATCCCTCGAGAGATACTTGCACTACTACAACCGCTATGCCAACCACGAGCAGTCTGCCAAACTGGACAAGGACATTGCTCACAAGACGGAGGAGAAGATGTTCCAGCTGCAAACTACGTCTGGGATGTCGTGGATTGAGGTGCAGTACCTCAGCTCCGCGTCTCAAGCACTCCAGACGTGCCGCCAGACCCTGAAGTGGACGTACGCATTTGCGTTCTACCTAGCGAGGAATAATCTGACGGAGATTTTCGAGGACAACCAAAAGGACTTGGAGATGGCGGTGGAGAATCTCTCCGAGATGTTTGAGAAGCCGACGCAGGATCTCGCCGATGCGAAGCTGAAGGTGGACATTATGGACAAGACATCCTACTGCAACAAGCGGCGACTCATTCTGCTAGAGGATACAGCAGATAATCTCAAGAACTGTACGCCCCCCTCCCCTATTTTTTTTCGCATGAGCATATATGTCGTGAACAACAAAGCTGACAATTCGTTTTTCCCTTAGCCCGATGGACGTTCACCATAGACCTGAACAGCAACCCTACTACAACAATGACACGTCGATAGACTTTGCTTTCCTCCCTTCTTCACCAACAGCATATTCAAAAATGAATAGAATAACAAGATATCGCCCACAACCACTAGTTACAGTTTTCGCTTCCTTTTTCCGGTGTATATATCTCATCGCAAGCCTTGTTTTTTCTTCTCCGTCTAGATTGTTTTGTTCTTGTCTTTTGGGCCCTTGGGGGGGCGTCTGGTCTGGTAAATGATGATTTTTTACGACCTTTCTCAGGATTCTTTTTTTCTTGTAGAGGAAAAAGGGGGGGGGGGGGA
>SRQL01000384.1:0-26596 GCA_018360575.1 Claviceps sp. LM454 group G7
GGGGGGTTCGTGCAGTGTAGAATGTATAAGTATCGTGATATATGTATGTGTGTGGGTGTACCCGTGTAGCATCAGAAGAAGGGGTCCGAGAATGGTGTGCGTGCGCCTAGGTACATTTTCTCTTCTTTCCCCCTTCAAGTCTTTTTAAGTTATTTGAATCTGCCTCTTGTAGTTATTATTTTTGTTTTAACTTTGTTTCTATTCCCGGGGGTCGCTTCGTCATGAATAAAGGTTTGCTACCTACTTTCTTTCGGGTAGGTCGAGAGGCTCTGTTTGGACGTACTCTGATTTGGATGAATAGGGTGTCGCGCTATCGGAGTAGGTGTATACTACATACTTGCGTGGACATCAATGCACACACTTTAATGTTGCAGGTTGCATACATATGTACCTACCTACATACTTATACGTCGGGTATGTACATACATACATGCATACGACATTACATGCATGCAAACACACAAGACACAAGACACACATGATGACACAGCATACACACATAAAACAAACGCGCATAATATTCGATGCGCACATGCAACTTATATACATTCAACATATCTACATCCCGCGATCAACGCCTTGAAAGCCGTAAAACATACATACATTAATACGACACAGATGGGCGTACAGAACACACACACACACACACACACACAACATCTCAAACCTCCTCATCACTCTCCTCTCCCAACAACTCCCCCTCAACGTCATCCACAACCGCATAATCCCCCCTCCCCCGCGCAAAGCTATCCCTCGTCGTAAACCGCCTCGGCCCTTGCCAGAACCAGCCTCTCTCTCCGCCCGCTCCTCCCCCTCGTAAGCGATCATACGACCCCATCGTCGTCCTCCATATCCCCCCCACGAGCAGAGGCAGCGTCACCACCACGGCCGCCACCGCAGAGACCGCCATGACGGGATACTTGACCCACAGCCGATCACTATCAAACCTCGACGTTGACGACGAGGAATCTCCTAGGCGGATCTGTCCGAACTTGCCATCCCAGTTCCTGTACGCGTACCATCCTATCGCGGCCGCTAGCCCCAGCGGAATCACCACCGCAAAGAAGATGACCCACCCAGATGTGCGGTGCTTCTTTTCGAATTCCTCTTCGTGGCCTTGGCAGGGATGTTCGGGGGCCGTCTTGTCCATTTCTTTGCCGCCGGAGCAGGTTGAGAGGGGAATACGGCGATAACCGGTAGGCTCGAACCACGAGGTTGCGTTGGGGTTTTGGGTACACAGTTCTTGCCCGGAGAGGGGGTCTAGGCCGTCGACGAGGGTGCATTGGCCGGAGGAGTCGGAGATTTCGAAATTGTAGGCGCTGGGGGTTGTGTTAGTTACGATGTCCAAGTGGGAGTGCGTATTTATCATCATCATCACCAAAACATACCATTCAAAGTCCGCGCGCTTGCATTCACAATTCTCATAATCGATCAATCTCTTCAGATTCTGCCCCTCGTTGAAACACTTCCGATCAGTCTTCTTCCGAAGATACCTCGCCTTGTGCCCAAAGACGCAATCGTCAGTCTGGAGCGGATGCTTGGGCGTCCACAGCGAATAATCAGACTCCGACTCTGAATCCTTATCATACTGGCACGCCTTGTCCGCGAGGCCGCTAAAGTCCAGATTGATAGCCATCATCTTCTCGTCGCCATCCATGCACCAGAGCAAGAAGTTGCGGGATGTGCCGGAGCGGAGCGTCGTGATATCTAGAACCGTCACGTCCTTGTCGTGGAATTGCTGGTCTTTCCACGTGACGCCTTCGTCGGTCGAGTACGAGATGGCCTTGGTCTTGATGGGGTTTTTGGGCGTGGCGCGCTGCACCAGGACCATGATGGAGCCCTGGTCACCATACTGCCAGGTCCAGTGGCCCTTTTTGACGTTTTTCCAAGTAATGCCCCCGTCAGTGGTCATGAAGGTGTCTGCGTCTTTGATGTCGCCGAGGCTGGAGCCTACGTTGCCTACGCCAAACATGAAGCCGACTGCTGTGTCGGCGGCAAAAGTGCGACGCTTGTCCTCGCGCTCTGTGTAGTGGTGGAAGTGCAGGGCGCAGTTTTCATCTCCCTGGACGCTGCTGCAAGAGTATGACTTCCCTTCGACGTCCGTGGCTGGAGGGGGTAGGTATCCCCACTGGGAACCGTCGTTGTGCGAGATTTTGGTCTGAAGGACTTTCTTTTTCTCGTTCTTTTGGGCCGCGTTGGCGACCACGTTGATCAACACGACGCCTTCGACGCCTGGTACCTTTTCAAAGTCGACGTACATGTGTTCGTCGCTGTTGACGTTGGCGGCGCTCAGGACGTAGGATGTGCCGTTCGAGTTGCTCTTGATAATGGACCCGAAGGATCGCTCTTTGCCCGCGTCAGAGCGCACAAACAAGTTAACGGCGTGAGTCGAGCTGTCCAGAAGCGTGTACTCATCGTGGTGGCCTTGGTGGAAGTTGTGCGGATAGTGCGCCTCTTCGAAATCCCTGCCGTCGAGACTCGTCACAGCGCGCTCCGCACCAGTCTCGGGGTCCTTGGTGTTGAGTATGATGAACTCGTTCATGGTCGCCATGTTGATAACCTCTCGGTCGTACTGGAAAGCCTTGTCCCTGTCGGCAAAGAAGTCGTCACTGGTCTTGACCGTGGTGTTGGCGTCCAACCGTTCTTCTGCTTTGGCTAGACACACGACTTGCTTCTCACTCCGGAAGTTGAGGGCTGAGTTGCCGGTAAATTCACACTTCTCCGCGTAGGCAAGCATTTTCTCCCACTTATCACCGCGATTGGTCGACACCCAGACCTGGTCGAAACAAGTCTCCTTATTTCCCACCTTTTCACACAACGTCCCCATCCACAGCAGCCAGTCCTTCTTGTCCGGGTGGAACCCAAAGGGCATCACGCCAGTCTTGGCTTTCCCTGGCGCCGTGAAGGTGTGGAACGTCTGGCCGCCATCAACCGTATATATGATCTTGTGGTGATGCTTCTTCTCTTGGGTGATGAAGTAGACCACATCGTCAAAATGCTGGTGGGGGATAATACCGCGAACCTCCTCGCCTTCGAGGATCCGTTTCCATCCTTTGCCGTGGTCATTAGACAGCCAGAGTTGGTTCTCCCGCTGCAAACCCTCTCCCGCTGGCCAGACAATGACGGTCTCGTCGGTAGACGAGCTCGCGTCACCTTTCTCCAGATAAATCTTCTCAAACCCCTTGAGTTTGAAGTCAAAGACTTTCTCTTTAGTCGACACCTCACCGGTCGCTGGAGGTGGAGAAGGCTTGCTGTCTTCAGATTCGGAGCACTTGCGCTGCGTCTTTTCATCCTTTTGCTTGTCCTTGGTTCGCTTGCATGTATTCCCAGGTATAAGCCGCCAGCCAGACGAGCCCTCAAAGGAACCGTCGGGATGCTTTTTGCAGTAATCATCGGGCGAAGGAATGGGGCCGGCTTGTATGCATTTCGTGTGATCTGCAGGGTCTCGTTTGAAGTTGTAATCGCACTCAAAATCAGCATCGGTGCACTCGCAGTCCTCTTTCTGGGCAACAGGATCCTTGAACTCCTGCTTGATAAAACAGTCAGCCGTCTTCTTGCGCCGGCGGTATGTCTGCTTGTGGCCCATGACACAAGTCGGGTTTCCATCTTTGTCGGTACGTGCATGCCAGTCTTCCATATCTTTATCCTCGCAAGTCCGTTCCTTGATGCCGTCAAAGTTGATGGCAATCATGTGGAAGGCATGGTCTTTTTCACCCAAGAGCAAAAATTTGACGCTCGTCGAGTCTTGCGTGGTCGTCAGTATGTCTGGTTTGATGCTGAGATCATCGGGCAAGGGGACCTTCTTCCAGTTGTCTCCATGGTCAAGTGAGTAGGAAAACTCCTTGACGTTGGCGTCGTCGGAGTCATGGATAGCCACCAAAATGGACCCCGAGTCACCAAACTCGTACTTGTGGGGGCCATCTAGGGCCTTCTTCCACGTCGAGCCGGCATTGTCGGATACATATAGATCGGCCTCTTTGAAACGTCCGAGAGAGCTGCCCGTGTTGCCGTTGCCCATGACTAGCCCGGGAGCAGGACTGGAATAAACGCGACCCAAATTATCCAGCTCTGTGACAGAGTGCAGATGTAGCCTTTTGTCGCCAGCCTTGATTTCCGAAAAGGTCCTACCATCGTCAAAGGTAATTTGAGTTACAACATTCTTATGCTCTTTCTTTCTCTTGGACAGGTCGGCGCCGTTCTCGACGGTATTGACGAGGAATATGCCCTGAATTCCTGATATCTTTTCAAAGTCTACGTTGCCTCGAGCGTTTCGATTCGTGTAAGGCACGTTCTCTGTGAAGTACGTGCCGTTTGAGTTACTCGTGAAAAGGACGCCCATAGGCCGGGACGGGTGTGATGCCATGACGTCGACCTGGATGCTATAGTTGGTGCTTTCCAACACAGTATACGCGCCTTGGTTGATCCTGTGAGAATGATCGTGGTCGTCGTCCTTGGGAAACATGGCTCGGTGCCATTTGAGTGTATCGTCGGTCACGTAGAGAGACATCTCGTCGCTACGCGGGGACGAGGTGGCGACCAGGATATACTTCTTTACGACCGCAAAGTTGAGGGATCCAGTGAGACCTTTGTTTGTATCGACTACGGGCTCGAACTCTTGTATGTGCTTGTCTTCCATAGCAAAGAAGCTATCTGACACGGTGATTTTCTGTTCCTGCCTGAAAAAGGACAGGGACTCTTTGACGATGCAGAGCACTCTCGACTTGTCTTTTTCGGCTTCGCCCGTGGTAAACTCTGGGTTGGACTTGGCCCACCAGCAGCCTGCGGTGTTAACACGGAGGTGGTGAGTGTTCTTGAAGCCGTCGATGGTGTACTTTGACTGCTCGTCGCAGAATATTCCGTCGCAGTTCATGGCATTGAAGATGACGCGGTCGGGCTCGCCAGCATGGAATGTCATGATTTCGGTCTGGAATTTACTCGGCAGGGCATCGGTTTCGAACTTGGTCCACGTCTCGCCGCGATCTTCGGTTCGGTAATGCGTCTTGCCAGTTGTCACAATGTAGGCCCTGTTGCGTTCATACGGGTGCATAATTAGGCGGAGAGTCTTGCCATCGGGAACCGCGTCGACTTGTTTCCACGAGACGCCAGCGTCTGCGGATCGATAGACATTTTTCTTGTGCTTGTCTTGAAAAACAATGACGTCGCTATCTTCGAAATAGTTGATGTTTCGCGGAGGATGTTGGAACTTGGTGACGGCTAGGGATGGCTCATCCTTGGCGAACACTGCCGTCCACAGGAGAGACGACAGCAGGATGTGCCATAGAGCCACCGCCCTGTCAGCCGGCCTCATGGTGATGAAGAAGCGCACGTTTGCGTCATGAAAAGCGGCGATCGGCAAGCTACCCAGGAGTGAGGGAAAGGACAGGAAAGCACAAAGAAAGATGGCCAGACAATGGCACTGTATCGATGAAGAAGCAATAACTTAGCCAGGTCGATGAATGCTGCGCCGTGGCTGAGGGTCGCATGCAAGAGGTTTGAAGCTTGTCGGTATGTATCAAGAAGCAAGTTGGGCCACTTGCCGCCGTTGTCGATTGCGTCGTTCGGGTTCCGTCGTTCCGTCGTTGCCGCATCGAGAACGTCGAGCTAACGCGAGCGGGTTGATGATGCTCATGTGGCTGTGGCTGTGGCTGAAGAGTGGCGGTGCGTAGCTATGTATGGGTACAAAGGTACAAGGTACATGTATGTACCTATTGAATTTGAGCATCCTGATCCCCAGATTCTTTGCATATTTAGACGTACATATGTATATCGTGGGACTTGTGTCACGAAAAAGGAATCCGGTGGCTTTGACTCCGAATGTAATCGTACGTACGGAGACTCGGGAGTCGGAGTACAAGTTTGCTCGAATGCTGTCGCTATGACCTTTCGCGTCATGCAGAGAGAGTAACATTCGGCCGGCCGCCATTTCCAGGGAAGCCTGCAATGCCGTCTGGACTCTGCGATGTGTCTGAGACATTCCCAACGGGACCCCCGCAACCAACAAATTACCTAGGTAGGTACCTAATGTACATAGTTCTTTCTGACGCCGGAAGGACGCGTTGGCAATCGTGTCTCAACTCTCATTCATGACCATTTGGCATCGACCACAAACCAAGCGCTTCTTGTCTGGCTCCTGGCAGCAAGGTACCGGAGTACATATAGAGCGTTTGACCACCTGGGGCACTCTTCGTGATTGCCGAAGCGTCTGATGGCCGCTACGCCTCAGGTGGCCGCCCGTGATGCCGGCCCCTGTTGTCTTGAAACCGGACGAGTTCTCTGTTTGGCGAGGCATCGGCCCTGGGGATCGGGAGGCCGGGATGCAGCGAGGGGAACTTGTTCCTGGATTGACTGAAAGGAGGGGATTGACTGGAGTGGTTGGACTTGTCTGATTGGCTGTACTGGTCTGGAGTGATCGCAGAGACGGGGATTGCCCTGGATTGGCCCGCGCTAGAGGGAGTGAAGCGCAAGTGGGGCTCGCATCAGATTTCAGTGCATCCATCGCTAACATCTGCCCCGCTACAGGCTATAGCCTGCCCCTTGCCGCTAAGCCGGCCCCTGCTGCCTGCTTCTTGCTCCCGTCGCCAGATCGAATAACAAAAACAATAAAACTCGGTGGCTTCCGTCTCTGTGTCTATTCCTGTGCTCCGTGCCTCGTTTCTGCAACTGCACAAATTGCAACAACAACATCATCATCATCATATCAACCACGAACGGATTCCGGTCATCGCCTCTCTGCTAGGTGCCCCTCTGCGCCATTCACACAATGGCCTCCGTCTACAAGCAGTTCCTGGCCTCGCCCAGCTCCTCGTATCTGGCCGACCGCGCCTCGCTGCACTATGTCACCACCACGACGTCCGTCTACGGCTCCACCGAGATCATCAAGCACCTCAACACCCTGCAAAAGCAGGTCAAGATCAAGAAGCAGGATCTCTTGAACCTGGTAGATGGCCAGTCCGTCATTGCTGCTGAATTCGACACCGTCCTCGAGTTTCAGACTAGTGGTGGTGCCTACCTGCCCGGTCTGGACGACAACTTCCTCTCCGATCGCGTCACGTACCTCTCGATTGTGAGTGCTGGTGCGATTTCGTTGAGCCGGGCGCCGCTTGGTACTAGATCAATGCCACTGACAACTTGTTGCACAGATTCACATTGTGACTTTTGACGAAGAGGGCAAGATTCTGCAGATCCGCCAACAATGGGACCAGGGCTCTCTGCTGAAGCAGGTGGACATCATTGGCAAGAGTGGTCGTAACTGGCCCATCAGGGACGGCCGAGAGCAGCTCACATTGATTCAGTCTTGCCTTAAATCTGGCGGTCTTGTCAACAACAATACCAAACCAGAGAGCCACAACGACCTTGTCATGCGGACCCGCGGCAACTCCAACAATGCCATGCGCGATCCCCATGCTTCCCTTCAACTGTTTGGAAATAGAGAGGAGCTGGAGGCTGCCGATAGCGTGGCCGTTGTGTCGCCTTATGCGGGCAAGCAACGTCGCGGTGAGCGTTCCTTCACCGACGTGCTGGGTGACGACCCTTCTGGTGAACACTACGGGGGTGGACGTCACAGTCTCCATACCTCATCACCAAGCAAAGCTGGCCAGGGCAAAAATGTTCAGCCCATGCGCATTTTCGAGGGCCAGGAATATAAAGAGGAAGAGGATCAGACAATGACGCCAAAATCGAAAAACAACTTCATTCGCCCCCACCCTCGGAAGTACAATCACTTCGACTTGGCCGACGGCTCCGATCCTCAAGATAAACCCAAGCCTGGCGTATCGAACGAGAACCGACCAAAGTCCAAACACGATAGCCAGTGGGACTTTCAGGATTTCAGCACACCCAGCAAGCATCTGCCCACTAAGCAGCTACGACCTCAGGCTCGTGGCTGGGACACTGAGGTGGACAAGGGGGCCAATCAGGTGACCCAGGCCCAGCCTTGCAAGGGCAGACGCGACGCGGAGGCCCATTTTGAACTCCAGGACGATGGCGAGCGGCTGCCACACCAGGATCGGCCCAATACGCGGCCACGAGGATCCATGCAAAACGACAACATGAGTCTGTACAAGAATAAGCTCTTTGACCGCGAGCATTCCACGCCCGAAGCTCCTCGCGCCCTCGGCAACATTACCAATCTGGGTGGCCGCGGCAAGGATTTCGACCCTCAATTTGCCATGGCGGACGAGTCGCCTGCCCCCGCTGCGGGATCACGTCACCAACACGTACCTGAGAGTCGTATGAAGGCCGTCAAGCAAATGGATGCCAACTGGTCTTCCTACGATCAATCACCCGTTAGCCAGAAGGAGAACAAACAGCACGGTGAAGGCAAGTTCCTCGAAGACAACAAGATTAACATTGCTGGGGACGGCATGGGTGGACGAAAGGGCACGAATCGCGACTGGCTGTACGGTGATACCGACTGTGATACTCCAAAGCCTGCGTCGCGTAAGGCGAATCCTTCAGCTGCGCAGAAGAGTTTCTGGGACTTTTGAGAAAATGTGAACAAATGGGGGAGTTTTGGTCCTGTCGCCAGTCTTGGCCAATGTTGAAGCTTGCCTTGTATGATTGGCTACCGGAAAGTTGACCGGGTGGATCGAGATGAGTTGCCAAGGCGTTGTGCGAGGGTATTTCGTGCAACGGTTGACGACATTATATGCCTACACGGGCTCATGATTATGAGAGCTGTTTCTTGCTAAACTTACTGTACATGTTTCTTCTTTGTTTATTACTGTTATTTTACGTTTCACGTTTTTTGACTCTTGCTTCTCGCTTTGTATTTATGCAGGTTGTTTACGTCTCTGTTAGCTGAATATGAGTCGGTCGAGTCTGGTTCTGTGTATCATTGGCCGTATGAATGTCGCATGGGTTGAGTTCCACGAGTGGCCAGGTACTCGTTGCATTGTCGCGTGAGTACAGAAACATGCATGTAGCATGAGATGCATACTCCGTACGCGCGAACACGACGCACAGTTGTACATGCAAGAGACCACTAGTACGGCCCAACATTAGACACACTAGCGCCCATGTTTGCGAACACAATGCACATACGGATACGGAGTACGTAGCTGCAAGGAACAATGCACATTCATGCAAGGTACACAACGCACGTATCTGCAGAGAAGAATCCTTCACGCGCCTCTTCATGTTGACGTCCTATTGCACAATGAACTACATACATACATGGGAGCAGTCCCATTCGGCTCAGGAATGACGCAGCCTACCCTAAGCCCATACACATGACTCTATAGTCGTGATGGACGGGCCTCGAGAAGCACGAATGAGGAACGATAGACAGGTTTTAAATAAGTCGCTGCTCAGAATGCAAGATCATCTTTTTCCTAATGAATGCGTTGGCATGAAAGAGAAACGGGAGTCGCTGTCGCTCAATTAGGACGTGCCACGTTTATTCAACGTCGGTGCTGATTCATACAGGTGCTTGTTGCTAGTCGATCAGTTACTAATGGGGCAGTAAAGCATATCTACCTACATATGTACCTAAGTATCTACCAGGTATTCAGGGACTCGGGACTTGGAACATCACCAACGTGGAACAAGTCACTAAACTAATGATCAACGTCGCGACTCGCACCTCACTCATGAGTCATTGAGGCCATCATTCACGATGCTTCCAACACCGAAACCGACCTACAGCTGACGCGCAGGCTTTGAGTCCCGCCATTGCCTGGGCTGCAGCGTCCGATAGCCAAGTGGACCGATAAAGTCCACGAGACTTCACCCTAGCCCGCTGATCTGCACGATAGCCTCGACGAGGCTTACAAGCTCATCAAGACTGTGCCATAATTGAAAATGGCGTTGCGCTCATCGAGAACTCGGCAATGAAACTGAGAGATGTTCATACAGCGACAACAAAGTGTATTCCTTTGCTGCCCTCCATATATGAATATGGACCGCGTTGCCTCATCTCTTTCTCGGCCGTGGCCTCGTGTGGTGTTGTTGCATCAGAAGCCACACCGTACACGACGGAAAAAGTTTTCAGACAAGGCCAGTTGAACTCCAACTGGAGTATGGACCTAGACAAAATCCCCATGTCGGCGAATACGTAGACGTCGCCGGTCGGACGATCGGACTAGTAAGTTAGTAACGAAGGAGATATCAAAGCTCCGAAGTTCAAACCAAGCTTATAAGTTATACATGTTGACATTCATAGTCACTGGTAAGGAAAGAGGCATCAAGCGAAAATATCGGCGCGTAATACGTGGAATCGGCTGAGATGATTGCGGATGGGTTCACCAAGGTACTCCCCGTCAACCAGTGGCCGGTGTTCAACTTCCTCCAGCAAGTCGGACGTGACAATGGACATGTGTTGCAAATTACGAATACGGAGCGCGAAGTTAAGGATGACGCGCGTTGGGCGGAATATTATTAGAATGGCTCTCCCAGAAGAATTTGGAAAAGGAGGACCACATACAAGAACACTCGTCACCAGATTTCTCTAAATCGGACAAACACACACTGTCCCTGACAGGTTCAGTCCAGCTGCCAGTGGAATCGGTGCACTGCAGCAGCGTTGGAACTTGGTAGAAGGAAAACGGGGTCTTTTCTTGGTTACATACTCACGCGGCAGGTCAAGCGAGGCCTCAGGCAACCTCGCCTGGTATTCACTGCTCTTTTCTTCCTAGCTATCGGACCGAACTTCTATTCACTTATTTTACTCGGTCTCTTCGCTTCGTCAGCACATCAATGTTGAATGAACTCAGACCTGTGCTTTTTACTTTTCTCTCAGGATCACGACACGGCCGTAGTAGTACCGGACCTCTACTGCATTCCCCCCCGGTCCACCCCCCGCCCCAAGGGCCAAAACCCGACCCTGAACCTGGCATAAAATATAAAGCTTCCTCTTACGACTCTTCTTTTCATTCATCGTCGCAAAACTAATAATTCAGCTTTGGCTGTCACGAAACCTTACCATGGTCAAGGACTCAAGGCCTCCAATGCATGCTTGTTTTCTTTGGTCGCCGCCGCGTAAGTCTTAGTAAGAATCGAGCTTTCAAGTTTCGTGGCGGCGTCTGAAGCTGAGAGTGTTTGTAGGCAAACAAGGACCCTTCACCAGTCTCATCTCCCAGGACCCATTCCCAAACTGCAGGTAAAGACCATCATGAAACGTCATGCAGCACATTTTGTGTCTAACGACTCACGAGTCGGGGTTCAGCAAGACAGCAACTGTACACCATTCGCCAACACGCCTCGAGAAAAAATCCGTTATGCCTGCCTGCTGACGAGATAGTCTCGGACACCTTCTCATTCCTGAGCTGGACTGACATTCTGTACGTGATCCGCCGCTTCTTTTCCACATATCGGGTACCGACTCGTTGCCAAACTGTTTTCGCTGACACTAATAACTATGCACGATAAAGTCTCGTTCTGTACGTTTCTAAGAAATGGAACTGTCGCTCACGAGCCCCGTGCATGGAATATTATAGAGAACGATTGTTTTCCCCCGTAAGAACTTTAGGACGAAGCCACGCCGCGACTAGGTAAAAAAAACATATTTCCTGGGCAGGAGATAGAGGTGCCAGGAGGATCGTGATAGAAGACTGCGAAGGAATCAGGATTCGCTAAACTAATTGTGCTGCAGCTTCTCGAAGCATCACCTGACAGTGGACACCCAGCCTGGAGCATTCGACGTTGAACAACCTATCAGGCTTGTCGCTTCCTCGATTCTTTTCTTAAGGTCGAGATGCTGAGCTCCAAATGCTTTGAGAAGCTGTATCACAACTTCACAAGTAGTTTAGCGAATCTTTTGCAGTCTTCCAGTCCATCCTCCTGACACCTCCATCTCCTGCCCAGGAAATAGTTTTTTTTTACCTGATGACTGGTCGGGGCGTGGCTTCGTCTTGAATCTCTCACGGGAGAAAAAAATCGTTCTCTATAATGTTCCATGCACGGGGCTTGTGAAGTTGTGAGCTCACGTTTCTCCGATATCTCACGCGTCACTACTGCATCTCATCTTATGGGAATCCCATTCCAATGGTACACCGCGAAACGTTATCAATACCTTATCTTCCCAAGGCTCCAAGCTGAAGAATTTGCGTCGTGCGATTGTAGTATGTACATTGTACACTGCCAGAGACGAAGATATGTCGTTCCAGCTTTCCTATAGTATGCCGCCCGCTCCAAAGTTGAAAGAACCGCAATGACGTTAATCTTCTTGTTTTCCTTCTTTATCGCTACATGTGAGAATAAAGCGGCACCGTGGTCCGTGGAAGCGAGAAGCTGACTCATTGAGCCTTCATGCAGCGGCCAGCCCACGGGATCTGATTCATCTGAATCGTACCAGCAGCTGCCAGCAGCTATTACGACACAGCTATGATGGCCAGTACGGCACCAGTCTTCGACATCCTAATTCATTCGCGTTTCCTGTCCAGTGTCTTGCCCACTCAGAAGCATAGTTCTCTCCGTCCACGGTTCATCGCTTTTCCGAGATTCGATTCTCAAACACGACGACGAACAGCTTAATAAAATAAAGCCTAGCGATGCTGCGATATTGACGTTTCTTAGTCTGAAAGTAAAGGCCACATGCATCCGAACTTGAGTACCTTGGTCCTTGAGATAAATCATCATATAATTATCATGTATGACCTATATTTGCGAAGACCGACCACGCCTGCCACCTGGGGCTTGAGCCCACGGCAATTTGGCAGCGAAAATGGGATGATGTATGGTCCCATCTCGAGATTCGAGGTACTCAAGCTCGGATATATGTTGATGGATTAGTCTTATGACTACCTATCGTGGATAGATAGGCGGCAAGCCTGGGATGATTACGTGAGACTTCCCCACTGGGCGCGGAGGTACTTAAACAGCTAGTAGGAGGGCATTCTTGTCCCTTCTCTTTCTTTCTGTCTTCCATAGTTTTATTGATAACTACTTCCTCTCGCGCATACATCCACTATCCGTGACGAGCTCACAACTTCAATAAAACTCGTTTCGCGACCGGACCGCCCGCGAAAGTAAGATCATGGACCAACAACGCCAAATCCTGCCCGCCCCCGAACCGCTCACCTCTCGTTCGGGTCTGGACACATGGCTTGCGTCGATGCGCGCGAAATTCGCAATCGACGGGTTTGCAATTGGGCAACCGATGGCCCAATTCTACTAGGTCTATTCGCGCCTCGGGACGTTCCAGGCAACGTTCCTCCCCTACGTTACGAGGGCGACCGACTTCAACCACCAGCCGGCAGCCTTTTTGACGTACATCAGCGACACGCTCGGGGAGACTCACAAGGAGCGACGAGCTGGTCTTAACTTGGTCAAGATGCGGCAGGGACAGCACGAATCCCTCCACGCGTACGTCTCGCGTTGGGAGTGTACTCTCTTCGAAGCAGGTTCGCAACACTTTTCCGACCGCGCAACGAGTTCAAAAACACGACTGGACTGAGAGGAGTGGCCAGCTGCCTATGCGGACTTTACGACACTCCTTTGGGGATTCAACGGAGTGTTCAGCTCAACTGCAGCGCCCGTGCAACTTGCGCCGCAACAGTCAGATGGCGACCAAAGGTTAGGGGTGGTTGGACAGAGAGCCCTCTGAGGCTCTGACTGTTGCGGCGCAAGTTGCACGGGCGCTGCAGTTGAGCTGAACACTCCGTCGAATCCCCGTCGTAAAGTCTGCGTAGGCAGCTGGCCACTCCTCTTGGTCCAGTCGTGTTTTGTACTCGTTGCGCGGACGGAAAAGTGTTGCGAACCTGCTTCGAAGAGAGTGCACTCCCAACGCGAGACGTACGCGTGGAGGGATTCGTGCTGTCCCTGCCGAGGGCATCCTTGTCCTTTCTCTTTCTTTCCTTCTTCCATAGTTTTATTGATAACTACTTCCAAGTTCCTCTCGCGCATACATCCACTATCCTGACGAGCCCACAACAGTGTAGACTAGGTAGTCACTAGTCACTATTGAGCCTTTGAGGAGTCAACTTTTTAGTGAGAATAAGGCGTCTATCAGTGTCAGGTGATCACTGTGCACTCGTTGAATATGTATGGCGAAAAAAGTCGAAAATGAAGAACAAAACATAGTAAAGACGCAACGCTGAGTACCCAGTCAAGATTCAACACATAAACTTGTAATACCTCTTCCACCTAGGCCACCCCGCCTTCTCCTCCTCCTCCTGCGCCACCAAAATAGGAAGATCAAAGTCCCGCCTCCCCGTATCAACATCCATATGGCGAACCTTGACAAACCGCGTCCGATAAAAAAGCTTATGGCACAGATAAAACGAAAATATAATAGGCACGCCCATGAACTTGAGAAAGAAATTCTGCGCCACCAGCGAAGGCTCCATGGCCTCCCATCCAATCGGAAAGGCCCCAACCCAGAACTGGGCAATCAGCACGAGGAAGTTGAGCGAAAAGCCAATGTAGGAGCCCAGGACGCCGACTTTGCTCGTGTAGGTCATGCCGTCGAGGCGTCTGCCGCGATGGGCCCAGGCGTGACGAAAGCGAATATGGCAGAGACAGATGGAGATCCAGGTAAAGACAGTAGAAAGGCCCGAGATGGCGAGCAGCCATTCTAGGACGATGCCCTGTTCAGGTAGGTCCGCGAGGAAAGACAGCAGGCCGAGCAGCGCGGCGATGAGGATAGCGACGAGAGGCCGGCCGCGCCTATCGACGTAGCCGAGGATTTTGGGTGCCTGGCGTAGATTAGCGAGAGCGGCGAGCGTACGAGAGGAGCCAAAGACGGCGGAATTGCCGACGGAGAGGACCGCGATGAGGATAACGGCGTTCATGACGGAGGGGAGGACCTCGATGCCGGCTTCTTCGATGGCGATGACAAAGGGGGACGCTCTGTTATTGGGGCTGTCTCCGTCGATGAGACGCGGGTCGTCGTAGCGGACGAGGAGTCCAACGAGGGTGAGAGCGACAATGTAGAAGAGCGTGATGCGCCAGAAGACTTGCTTGATGGCTGTGGGGAGAGATTTGCGTGGGTTAGCTGTTTCGGCGGCGGCGAGGCCAACGAGTTCTGTGCCGGTGAAGGCGAAGGCGGCTGTGACGAAGACGCTGCAGAGGCCCTTGAAGCCGTTGTTGAAGGCTCCGGGGTTGTGCCAGAATTCGCCGCCAATGTAGCCGCGGTCGGGGGTACCGCCGCAGTTGAGTACAATGCCGAGGAGACTTTTGGGTGCTCAAGAAAGAGGGGACGAAAGGGACAAAACACACAAACACAAGGCAACAACAAGAAGGCGAAGAGGGCTACATGTCAGCTGAATATTACACTATGGTTACTGGTATTGGGCTGTGATGAGAGTAGTGGTGGGTGAGGGGGAGAAGGAACGAATGAGATGAGATGCAAGGGAAAACGCTGGACGGGAAGTGAAGGGAACGCGTCTGTAGTGTAGAAGACAAGAGAAAACATGGCCAAACATACATGAAGCCAATGACGGCGACTATTTTTATAATAGAAAACGTGAATTCGGCCTCGCCATACCCCTTGACACCAAACAGATTAATGGTAATGATGACGAATAGAAAAATGGTGACAAAGACAGCCTTGGGGATCGTTTCGCCCCAGTAGCTGATTGTCAAGGATGCGGCAATAATCTCAAGCGGCAGAACCGTGAGCCATTGCAAGGCGTAGCTACGAGATACGTTAGTCGAACAAGACCCATTCGGAATATATAAGGAACCGATAGCCAAAGGAAAAGAGGCCACGGCACACTGACACTTACTTCCATCCCATGGCAAATCCCCAAGACGGATCCAGGAACCGGGTCGCCCAAGCCGAGAAGGATCCGGCAATCGGGAATAGAACGGCCAATTCTCCCAGGGCCTGACATGTGCAATACATCATGACGCCGACGACGATGAAGGCGATGAGCAAGGAGGCGGGCCCTCCCGATTGAAGGGCCTTTCCGGATGCTACAAAAAGACCCGTCCCTGCCAACCACACAAGTCAGAGGTCACTGATCAGATATACATAACGAGGTGGTTTCAGATATCAGAAGCAGGAAAGAGAAGAAGGATCAGCCTATCAGGGTGTAAAAACAAGGGGGGAAAATAGAAGCCTTTGCCACGCCACGGCCAACCTCATATGAGCCCTTCGAGGCTTCGATAGAGGTATACAGTAACAAAAGAATCTCAATCAAGAACCAGGTACCTATCGATCCGCTAATAGCAATCATCTGCAAATGCCTCCCCTTCAACTTCCTCGCCAAGCCAGTATCAGTCGTCTCCAGCGCGGCCATCCGCAAGTCATAGTAATGCAATGCCTGGCGCCGATGGCTCGTCCGGCTATTCACCTGGCTGAGATGATCACTCGGAAAGAAGGAGAGGTTCTCATCGCGCCTGAAGCTGTCCAAGAAGCGGCGCAGACGAGACTGCGGCGGCGTATCGTAGTATTCCGTTGCGCGCATGCTGTGGGAACTGCCCCGTGTGATGGAATCTTGCTTCAGCGGTATATTGCCGAGTGCAATGCCTCCTGAGGGGCGACGCATCTTTTGCGCGGCACTTGAGCGTTCGGAGTAGGTAGGTAGGTAGGTAGTTGTGGGCGCGCCAATACAGGATATGAATTAGAGCCTAGAGGGGATAGGATACACGGCACCACGGTCACGGTCACGATGCTCTGGGCCCCTGGGGGGATTTAATCTTGGGAGGCAGGACGGATGATGGCTGGCGGGATGAGTTCGTGATCGCTACCTATGTGTCGGCCCTCGGGGCTTGAAGGGGAGGTTCAAGCAGCTGAGCCTGGAGCGTCATAGCCTAGAGTCGAAGTTCGCACTGGCTTCTGGCAGTAGGTCGACCGTAAATAATAAGGGAAGTTTAATTTGCTCGCGGATCATGGCATGTGCTTCGTGCGGTCGAGATGGTGGGGGAATGCCAAATGGACGAGCGTCGCGATTAGGTACAACTCTGTTTGTAATTTACGCGCCGATAAATTCGCCGGGAGAAATTTGAGAAAAAAGCATAGGAAAAGCCATGAAATTCGAAATAAACCAACAGGGCGGACGCTGAGTTTTGGCGATGCGCTGCAACGGATTGTCCAAGCCGAGTTATCCAGACGATGACGATGACGATGCAAAGATGGTCGAGGTTGGTGGTTGGTAAAAAGGCGGGCAGTGCCACATCTTCACACCCAAGTTGCAACGGAGGTAATGCATACACCCCGCCATTTGATACCGGCATAATCTCAATGGTGGCGCTCTAGCTCGTGGTCTTGTTCTCCAGATTCAGCTCCAATTGGCTACTTGCTTCTTGTTGTCTCATTGTTCCAGGTTTTTTTTCTCCCGAGGCAACGCCTTGCTCGGCGAGTTGGTTGCGATGCCACGTTGTCACTTGGCGGCACATTGTATTTTAATTTGTACCTAGCGGCGTTGGGCCATGAATCGCACGAACGAGGTACGGAGTGTTTGGGTGTCTTGTCTTTGGTGTTGTTCCGTGTGTTAGGAACAGTGAGAGCCGCCAGAGTACCTATGTATTGACCAACGAGGCTGCGCCATTATTCGATGCAATACCCAGATAAGCAGACGAGTCAAGCTATGACAGCCCTGTAAGCCCAAAAGCCTCAAAGGCCAGCCAAGCGGTGTAATTGACGATCTACATGCGTTCCCTCAAGACCAGTGACCACCCGTAAGAATAATAAGAATAGGTAGGCAATGGGGACACCCTCTGTAGAGAAAGGTATCTCATTTGTAAAAGAGCCCGATCCAGGAGCATTGTTCCGAACAAAAAAGACTCTATTCTGTATTAAAATGACTGTATTCTGCGCAGGACCAAGTTATGAACCCCCCTTCTTCTATAACACATATCAGATCAAACTCCCCTCTTCTCGGTCTATGTATTTCATCTCCATTTCCCCGTCCTCCTCTTTACACAAACATCTCTACCCAGACACCGACGCCGATCCCGACGCCGTACGAGCCGCGCCCATAACATTCCGAGGCTCTCGCTTCCACCCCGTCGAAAAGAGCTTCCCGAGATCGAACCGCGGGAACGGATGCGCTTCCGTGTTGATGACAACTTTGTCCAGTGGAAGTAAGTCGCTAGGCGAGAACAAGAGGTACATGTATTTCAGAGTTTCGGCCTGTGTACACGAGTTAGTGGTCCTGCTTTCAGCTGACTCCATGTGTGTGCGTATATACAAAACAAAATAGAAATTGCATGCAAAAATAGACATGCTCGTCGTGAAACTCACCAGCCAGAAACTCTCCATATTATCCCTCGGCGTCGGAGGAATCGTATTAGCATCACTCAGGCTCGTGAATCCCCCCTCGTCCTCCACGGACGTGTAATTGACAAATGACTTGAACATGTCCCATCCCCACTCGCGGTACTTGACATCCCCCGTGATCCTCCACATGTAAAACAGGCTTTCTACAGTCTCGGGCCTCTGCAAATTGTGCACATCGTTGGCTTGAACTTGAAAGTCCTTCCGCCAGGTCGCCTGCGCGTCTTCGTCGAATTGCTCAGGAGGGGTCTGGTGAGGCGCTGATTCCGCATGGGGAGGATTCGCAATCTTGAAGTATGTGATTTCAGCAGCTAGTCCTGTGGCCATGTACTTGTACATGCCCCAGCAGGTATGCATCAATTCACGCGCGAGCTGCATGTCCCTCTCCTTCTTCTTGTTCCATGTGGACAATTTCCGCGCCTCTGCCTCGGTGAGACCACCCGTGGCTGCTAGCGCGATCGTCCCGGGCATGAAGCACACCAGGTGGTCCATCTTGGGCGAGAGGTGGCCTTCCAGTCCGTCTGGGCGTTCTCCGATGATGGTGAAGCCGGATGGCTCAGTGTAGGTGATGAGATGCTTGCGCACGCCCTCGAGAGCCTCGTCCCACATTTGCTCGTAGACTGGTTCCTGCTGGTTGGTCTGGAGGTACTGCTTGATGAGGTACTCGTAGTACGAATCACCCCGACTGCCCAGCCGGATATTCGAGCCGCGGAACTCTCCGCTCGTGGCATAGATGTAGATGGGAACGAGGCCATCCTTGGCATGGTTGCCATCTACAACCTGCATTACCTTTTCGGCTTTCTCCCAAAAGTTGGTTTCTCCTGTGAGCTTGGCCAGGTACTTGAACTCAAGTTGCAAAGTGGTGGCCTCCGCGGTGGAAGATGCGCCCCCGTCGGCGTGAGAGGGCAGTCCTTCCATCTTGCCGAGATTGACACTGGCATATGGAACTCCAGAGTGGGAATCGAACGCGGCTAGTAGCCGGTCAGCTAGATCCTTGGCCTTTTCGAGATAAAGATCCTCGCCGGGTTTGCCAACATCGTCGTCGTTTAGCGGCGCGAGCTGAGGATATTCGGTGGACAGGTAGTGCGCAGAGAGAAGACCACCGAGCATGCGAATCGTCGTCTCGAACGTATTCACATCTTGGTCCTGGTCCCACGTCAACGAGGTTGTCAACCATTCGCGCGCATGTTGTACCCTAGACGTCAAATTCATGAGCATCATTGTATCCAACGCATCGATAATGATCCAGCCCAGCCCCTTGGGCGCCATGTTCTTGCCAGTTTTCGAAATCGGCCGGTATTCGTCATACCCTATCAAGAACGCAAAATGTCAGTATCACAGTTAGCGACGGGTCCTGTCACAGATTCTCAGCAGGTTGTCACACACGTACCCCAGGCGTACCGTGCATAGGTATCCCAACTCAGCTCAAACGCTTCCACAACACTCTTGCGCCGCGCATCCCAGTCCGACGTCCTGCTGGCTCGAGACATGCCCAGCCATGTCCACGTAGATGTATGAGTCTTGGACGCGCGCCTATCATCCCGGCCTCCAATGAAACCAGTCAAGTAGAGGAGCGTCAACAGCCCCAGTATCAAGGCACTGATGATTCTCTTCTTGCGCCACCATCGCCTCCTCGAGTACCCGTACGGCTTGTCCTTGTACATGGGCAATTCGTCATTATCGAAATAATTCGAAACGCTGCTTTGGACGTCCCCCAAGTATTTTCTGCTCGAAGCACCTTTGTTCCGTGCGAGCTTTGCCCACGCGTTATCCTCCAGGGTCCGATGCGGCGCTGCGAAGTTGGGAACGTTTTTCGGAATGTTAAAGGACATGTCAAGGGCCGTCGCGCCGACATGCGCGGCCGTGTCTTTGACTTGCTGGATCGTTTGAAACGCCGTAGCTCTGAAGACGTTCTTCCGGTGGATGTCGAACGGATCGCGAATCATCGGGTCGGCAGCTTCATATCATGGCCGGTTGTAGGTCGGTTGTGCCAACGGTCTCGGTGTGCTGGGCTCGACCTTCCGCGGGCATGAGGGAATGACTGGGAAAGAGAGGGAATGTTCGCATGCGAAGCACCGAGAATTTTGGACTCAGTGACGTCTGATATCTACAATCTTAGCTTCGAGCTATGCAGTGGCTTGCCCAAAAGAGTGGAATGATGGGCGACAAGTCTACGGAGTAGAAAAGGACATGTGTGACAACGCACGCGACAAGCAAGGGTAGCAAGTTGCAACGGATCAGGGATGATTCATGAAGGGTTCACGTATGTACATGTGGGCCAATAGAGTACATGTACATGTACTGTATACATATATCGATAAAGGGGGTACGAAAAGAAAAGAGTGACAAGGCACCTACCTAAGTACTGAGTACTTGGGCATCTACAAAGGTACATATAATAGAAGCAAGCTACATACATACATAGGTTGCGCGGCATATGCTAGGACACCACAAATGCAGCGATATTGTGTGCACAGTGTAAATGTGTAAGTACATCATGACGGTCTGGATGATCCAAGGCTCAAGGATCACCAGAGTCCGAAGGAAACACATTCAATTCGATCGTACCTCGTAGATGACGGTATACCTAGGTACCTAGTGCTGTCTAGAAGCGATACATGCGGAGACCGTAATAAGTGGACAGCGATGCAACGTTGGATGTACATACTCCGTACATAAATGCAACAAGTTGAAAGGCTCTGCACTGTGTGAACGCTGCGCTCCTGGAATTTCGCAACCGCCAGAAAGACACCCAGGCCATGAGTGTTTATATCGGGACAAGCCATGCTCTACCTATCGGATTCTCGAGAATCTGCAGTCGGTAAATTTCATGGATTGCGCACCTTCTGCCAATCAAATGCAGCCGGAAGTATCCACGCCTCGAACTACCTAATGTATGTACCTGGGAGATACTTTCTGAACCTAAGGCAGTTCACATCATCGCTGATTTAGGACAGCAACTTCACCTATGTCGCCGTTGTTTAACTTTATCACGTCGAAGCCAAGTGCATACTACCTCTTTTCCATGATCTCGGCATTAACATTCCCAACACGGAGCTAGGTTGGGCCGCCGAGCCCACCATGTCAATACAACAATACCCCTTTCTCACCGCCGACGAATTCGCCGAAGCTTGTCATCATCTCGACAGCAAGTACTGCCGTGCTACGCTGGGTCCTCTGAGAAAGCACTGGAAACTAAGAGTGCGCACCGCGCTGGATGTGGCTTCGTTTTTCGTAGACGGGGGCTGCTCTACGTATGTCCAGATTATTCGCCCGCTGGAGAGGCGAGATGATGTGGATCTGGACTTGACCAAGTGGTCGATATCTGAGCAGAGCTTACAAGATGAGATGGCCGGTTCGGAAGACGGTGACATGATTGATGCGGAAGAAGCAGATAATGTATGGTGAATTTTCACGTCAAGAAATCCTTCTTAAGTCTCCGTGTATCCTATTCTCACGATGCTTTCAAGGCCGTCCTTATGACAAACTATCACCGACCCCACGATACGGAGTTTGTGGTCTATGAAATTCACCTCCACCCCACTTACAGGGTTCCGTGTCTTTGGTTCAGCATCCATGGCCTCCCTCAGCATGAGCCGGCCTTCAATATAGACACAGTGTTTCGCCTTCTGGTTCCAGACGAGTACAAGGAGGGCCTCCGTGGAATGGGTGGCATTGGAGGCATCTCTGCAGACGTGAGTCATTCATCATCAATATCCCTCTCCAGCAGGAAAAGCCCGTACTCAATAACATTTGGTTTGCAGCATCATCCCCTGACAGGATTGCCGTCCTTCTTCATTCATCCCTGTTTGCTGGGCGAGGCAATGTCAAACTTCAGTTGTAACAGTAAGGACTATCTGATGGTTTGGCTGGGCTTGGTAGGAGGATGCGTCGGCTTGTGGGTACCCAAGGAGATGGCGATTCAATGACGCCCTGGGTTTTGTTACATCGGACATGTGTCGCCGGAGGCGCCAGAGTTGCCCGAATTACTCGATCCGGCCTCTCACTCGTCTTCGCTGTCTTCTTCCATGGCCACGTCGCCTTCGCTATCCTCCTCATCATTGTCGTTCTCTTCGCGTGTCCGTTTCTGACCTCGTTTTTCGGGTGTGGCGGTATCGGTCATGACCTGATCGTCAGGTGAATCGGCAGCTGGAGGTGGTTTGGACGGAGTAGTTCCCGGTCGCGGGGCGTTGAAAATGCTTTGTTGGAGCGAAGTTTGTTCAACAATGGCCGCCCCTGAAGAGTTGGGCATCTTGAATGTGCCGTCCAGTTTGGCGACAAAATGAGATTTCGACTTGGCGTATTGTATTTTCTGTAGATAAAGTAAACATGCTCGTCAGCAAAGCGTATATATTCATCCGCGCAAGCGTTGTCAGGCACTCACAAGTTTTCGGCCAAGCATTTCCTGTCCATCGAGAGACCTCATGGCCTGAGTTGCTGTCTGTACGTCGCGAAACACAATGTGTGCCTGGCCTCGCATGTTCATGGTTTTCAGAGCTACGACATCCAGGACGGGTCCGTATGTTGAGAAGAGCATGTAGAGCGCCGTTCGAAGATCAGCCTTTTGTATCTTCGATGATGGAAGATTTGTGACGTATAGACTAGTCAGGAGGCGATCGTTTGTGAGTATGTTTATCAATCATTCTTGAATGGGAGTTACAACAAGAGCGTGGCATACGTTTGATTTGGAGCAATCGGCTGAACTTTGGCGGGCAGCGAAGAATTCGGTACCAGACCGCGTGACTGAACCACCGTGGCCATGACTCCTCAATCGATCAAGCCTTGCTGACACGTATCTAAAAGAAGTGCGGGCTGGAGTCTTCGATCGTGGGCTCGTGGGCGGCTCGCGTAGAGGTGTTCGTTGTGCGTAGAGTTCGTGATTATTTCGTGACAAGCAAGTGGTTTATGTCAGGAAATTTCGGGCAACTGGCCTTCGCGATCTTTGCGGTCTGGGGGTGCAGCTTACTGGTGGCCCGAGCTCTACCCACTCCTTGACGTTTAGGTACCATCCGGCGCTACCCCACCCCTTGACTTGCTTCATCATCATCATCCAGCTACATATCCAGTTTCGTTTCAATCACTCGCGACTTACGATAGTAGAGAGCTACTCCTATCGTCATACAACCATTCCATCGCCATGGCTGCTCCTGAGGTTCATCACCTTTTCCACAACCCAATTGCCGACCATTCGTTCTCGGCAGACCTCAGCACCCTCGCTGTTGCTCGAGACTCGGCAGTCGAGCTATACGGCAGAGTTGGCAATGCCTTCAAGCTTAAGGATGAGCTCAAAGGGCACGACAAGACTGTTACTAGCGTAGACATTGCTCCTGGCAGCGGTCGCATCGTTACCTGCTCCCAAGGTCCGTATTGAGAGCCCTCTCTTGGATCTCCTCGCTTCGCATGTCAAGCATCTAACCAGGGGCAAACAGACCGCAATGCCCTCGTCTGGGAACCTTCCCCCACCGGCTACAAGCCAACGCTAGTACTTCTCCGAATCAATCGAGCCGCCACCTTTGTGCGCTGGTCTCCTTCCGAAACGAAATTCGCCGTCGGTTCCGGCGATCGTGTCATTGCGGTCTGCTACTTCGAAGAGGAAAACGACTGGTGGGTGTCCAAGCACCTGAAGAAGCCAATTCGCAGCACAATTACCAGCGTGGCATGGCACCCTAACTCTGTGCTCCTCGCCGCCGGATCGACCGATGCCCATGCCAGAGTATTCTCCAGCTTCATCAAAGGCGTGGACTCTAAGCCCGACCCTGGTGTCTGGGGAGAGAGATTGCCCTTCAACACCGTCTGTGGAGAGTTCCTGAACAACTCGGCCGGGTGGGTTCACTCTGTCGCTTTTTCCCCCAGTGGTGATAGTCTGGCCTTTGCCGCGCACGACAGCAGCATTACTGTTGTGTATCCCACGGGCCCTGAGCAAGCCCCGCGAGCTATCCTCACCGTCTCTACTCAGCTACTTCCATTTAAGAGCTTACTGTGGAGCAGTGAGGACGAAATCATTGCTGCTGGGTATGACTGCGAAGCTTTCCGTTTCCAGGGAAGTGAGTCAGGGTGGCAACTGACGGGACCTGTGGAGTCGAAGGGCCGCGATGATGGCGCGCAGCGGGAAGAGTCCGCTTTGAACATGTTCAGACAGATGGACTTGAGGGGCAAGGCCAAGGATGACACGCAGCTGAGGACAATTCATCAGAACACTATTTCGACTATCCGTCCGTTTGAATCCGTGGATGGTCGCGTCACCAAGTTTAGCTGTAAGTGGCTCACGTGGCTCTGTTGTCTTTATCACGTTTTATCAATGACTAACACCATGTGAAGCGAGCGGTGTCGACGGACGTGTTGTTATTTGGAACTCTTAGATGGACGGAGAAGGAAAGCCATATTCTAGTAGAATAATACATGCATGAGCGTCGCCTGCGAATGCGGCTTTGAATAGAGCTCAACAACCATTTGCAGCATTGGCTGAGATACTTACTGAGCGAACCGCGCCCGGAGCGTATTAGCTTCTCACCGGTACGCCATGGTTCGAGTTGACTTCGCTTTGCCTGGCCCTGGAAATGTGATCAAACGACTTGGAGCGCCAGGTGCCTTTGTAGTTTTTAGCTTCATAAGGTACTTATAGAGTGAAAGGATGTGTGCGCAGATCTCCTTGGGATGAAAGACCTTTCAAGTTGTTTCCCTTACCATCAGCCGACAGTAGCCAGTAAGGGTCGCATGAGAGCTGGTTGATGTTATGTAAAATGATCACAGCATGTGCAGCGGAGTTAAGCACCCAAGCTCTTTCTGTCAAGGGTACTGTGCGTACGTAGCAGTATCACATTTCTTCCTCAGCTTTCTCTTGATGACCCTCGCAAAGACCTCCCTTTTCGCAAAGGAGATGCACGGCTTGGAAGACAAATGCCCCGTGCTAGCACTTTGCTTCCTTCCCCCGCCAGTCACATACTAAATACGGCCACGTCGTACACAAGGGCAAGGTCAAGTATGTACTTGATTTTTATTTTCATTGGAACTCAACTGCTACTGCTACATGGCTTCTAAGGGAGAGCAATAGCCTCGATTTCGACATCGACATTCTTGGGGAGGGTCTTGACGGCAACGCAGCTACGGGCCGGCTTGTGAGCAAACCACTTTTCGTAGGTGAGGTTCATCTCCTGCACCACTATCAGTAACTACTTCATGGGTTCAGGGCAAACGACAGATCTAGACAGTGAAAACGTACCGCAAAGTGATCCATAGAGGAGAGGAAGATATTGCACTTGACAACCTTGGCAATAGAGGAGCCCGCCTCCTTCAGAACAGCCTCAAGGTTCTGGCAGCATTGATTCGTCTTTTCGCCGATAGAGCCCTCTACCATGGTTCCCTCAGCGGTAAGGGGGATCTGGCCAGAGCAGTAAATAGCCGTGGGCGTCTTGATCGCCTGGGACTACGTGCGGGGAAAAGCAAAGCTTGTTAGATCGCGGACGTGCGTGGAGGTGTATCTTGTATCTGAGCCTGGGAAGCTATGGTTTTGGCGCAAAACTCACGTAGGGTCCGACAGCTATGGCATCACCTTGTTGTCAGCGGAAACAGTCATTCATCGGAGAGAGCAAAACAAAGCGGCGCTGCATCAGGACTTACGGGCCGGGGCGTCTTTGGTGAAAATGATCTGCTGGTCCGCCATGGTGGATACGGGACGAAGATGAGCTGGGATAGATGTGAATTTGCGTGGTTTTGAAATGGCGATGCTTCGGCGAGTGTGCGAGTTGAGGATGCGTCCCAGAGATCGTGAGGAAAGCTGTGCGGCAATCGTGGACATATGTATGTAGGTCACCTGTGTACCTATGTTGCTTGACTCAACAAAGCCTGGTTGATAAACGGAACCTTTGATAAACAAATCGAGGATATGTACTCCGTACCTCTCCGTAGGCGAAGCTCCGCATCTAACCCGCGCGGGGAAGAAACAGTTGGCCCCACACATATGTGACCCAAAATCCTCCGTTTTCGGCGCGCCGCGCGACGCGTCAATGGAACTTGGCAAGTTGCAACTCATCATCATTCATGTCATCTTTGAGCAGCCATGACGATGCCATCACTCTGAGTAGTTGAGAAACCCATTGTCCTTTCTTTGCACATATAGACATAGTATTGAGCAAATTGCCCTTCACAAGCGTTGGAAGCAATGCTCTCGTGAACAGGTTCAATTATTTTCACTACAGATTAAAGGTTTTCAGAGAGCGCTCGAGAGTTGTGCTCTCTCGGCTGCACTAGTCCCTAAATGGTTAAATGGACTAGCACTCTCGCTGCACGTGATATCATCTGATTTCCTCAACACATAGCCATACTCTGACTCGCAGCATGATGTAGCTGTGAGAAACGCATAACCACCCGTTCCGCCCAAAAGGTCAAGTGACCAAGTTGCACGTCTGCAGCTTGATCAAGGTTATATAGTGCATTGTC
>SRQL01000385.1:0-26552 GCA_018360575.1 Claviceps sp. LM454 group G7
AATGAAGGAAGAACAGAAAAACAACCACACAACCCCCGACCATCACCAACCCATCAAAAACCCGGACAGCCCAACCTCCCCTATCCCCTGGGGCAAATGTCCGTAAAAAACCGAGTCACTTCTAAAAACCTGTGGAACGCTGATGGCGTCTCCAATAGCCACGACAGGTACTTCGCATGTTCAGAATCCGACTGCGGTAGAGTTCGCCTGGAGTCGTCCGGCCAAGGCCAGTCCTTGAAGGACTTCTTGGCCTTCCGGCAGTAAACCATATGTTCAGGGGACTTGTAGTGACCGCAGGAGCAATTGAGCACCGCGTCCTCGTGCTTAAATTTCCTATGGTACCAGGCAAAGTCCCCATGTCCAGTTTTGGCAGCCAGGAGCCTGTGGAGGACACTCATAGGCGAGAACAACCCCCAACGGAGTATGTATCTAGGTACATATGTACATATGTATGTAGGTACCTAGAGCGGATGCCCCGTACCGTGTACGAAGGGGACGTGGCGTGCGGCGCTCGACCGGACTCGGACTTGCTAGGTACTCCGTAGGTTGTCATCTGTTATCCCGGGCCCCCGGCAGAGAAAGCACAGCGGGAGTAAAATGCGATCTGGTTTGCCCCTTCCGATCCCTTCCGCGGGATATTTTCACATGGCCGCATGCATCCGTCTCAGCTAGAGAACTCAGGGGAGTCCGCTGTCATCTGATCGTGTGTAGGTACTCCGTATGCACCTCAATCTACGGATATCTGCAGCGGGGATGGAAAGACAAACAGGGGTGACACCTCTTATGAGGTATGTATGTACATTATCATATGTACATATGTATTAAGCAGGCCATACTGACGGAGGAATGCATAGCGAGCGCCATGTGCCCCCCCGTCTGCGTCTGTCTCGCAGCAATGGTACGGAGTAGGTAGAGACCTGCATCTTTACTTCTACAGCCTAGGGCCTCTTGTCGACAACGCACGACACGAGTGGTGGTGCATCATGCATGTTTTATCCACCACGCCTGTTGTCAAGGCATGTGTCACGTGTGCTCACCATCAAGAGCTGATTCGTGCCGTGGTCCCGCTTGGCTAACGATACTTCGGCTTTAACAAGGCCATGGCCCATGGAGGAGTCAACGCGGCAGTTCTTCGAGAGAGTAGAAACCGGGCGACAAATGGTCCTGCACACCTACCTAGGTACCTCAGCCTGCTCAGGACCAGACGCATACGGCTGCCTTGCTACAATATGTAGGAGGTCAGTGACCTGATTCACCCGGGCCTGTCGCTGCCATACCTATTGACATGCTCCTCTGTTTCTGTCAACTCTTTCGCAAGGTGAGCACGGCAGCCATTTTCCGTGCCTGGGCCTATTTCGAGTGTATCAAGGCAGTAGTTCGTCTTCGTCTCTGAAGCAATCTTGGTCGTACACATCTCTAGAGAAACGTCGTCTTGACTCCTCCGTGCCACATTGGAGTCAAACCTTATCGCTTGGCCGACGGGGTCGCGATCGGACGGCATGCCGCATGTACCGGACCAGACTCTTAATTGCGGGAGCGCGTCTGCCTACTCCGAGGTGGTACACAGGCATGCGCATTTCTCGCCTAGGATTGGATAGTCTCATGGGCGTCGTTACCTATTTGCATGGTTTGAGGTTCAAGACATCGATAGTGACGATAGTCCCGAAACATGAGGTATGTAGGTCTGAGACGCCGCATGACGAATGCAAGTCTGGGTGGTTGTACAGGGATATTGTCGCCGTCCACTGCCTTCAATAGGTATGTACATACCGCTGTTCTTCACGCCCCGCTGATGCCATGGCCTGCAGGTTGCTGCACGGCTCGTAGACGCCATGCTTGGCCTCGAGTGAGGTTGTTCATGGAGAGAAAACTAGAGACGATGATGTGGATGAAAACGGTCCTTCGAGGCTCTAGTATGGCATTTCTGCTGAGGTGGAGTTATGAAGGCGTCTGTTCTGGTACATTGTAGATACAGCGTACAAATGTATGAGGTTAGTTGTGGAAGAAGAAACTTGAAAGGTTAGATATGGACTCGTAAGAATTCTTGGGTGGCCCAGGGTGGGAAGAGAAAGAAAGAACTTGAAGCAGCTGATGATGTTCTTCCTCTTCAGTCCGCATCACGAGAACTTGACCAGCTCCGAATCAGTCCTTCATCCATGGAATGAGTCGCTCTGCTGCCATCAATGTGTTTTACGAGCGCCTCACTGTTCAGTGCAGCCGCCGCTGCTGGTGTTCAAGTCTTTGCAAATTGCGAGATACGTTAGAAACCCCAGCGAGTGGTGTTGTCGAGATCTCACAAATACATGCCAGAAGGGCGAGCAAGCATATGAATGTCTTCTCTTTGCAAGGAGAGAATAAATCGCAGGCGCTGATATTACAAAACTTGACAGAACTGAGAACTTCTTCACTATTAGCGCATGGCGTTCAGAACTTGTCGTAAAGCCCGTATAATTTCCATCTGAGCGTGAGTAATAAAACCGTTACCCATAGCGTTTAGAGTCAAGATCACCGCCGCGGATGTGATTGCGATTTGCGAAGAATACACCAATGAGGGAGCTCCGATGTCTGTATCTCCAGGAAGGTCTAGTTTATGTGTAGAGTGATCAGGAAGTATGCTCATCTTAATTTCAAGCCGTTTCAGTATTTCATGAATTCCAGGGTCCTGTGAGGCCGTCAATGATGAACAGTAGCCAGATAACGATCTTTGCCGGGTGGCGGGCGTGGAACCCAGTAGTCGTGCCAGGCAGCCAGATTCATTTAGAGTCATCGAATGTCGCGTAACTTCGTCACATCTGGACTAGTTTGTGTTTGTAACTCCTGAGTTCTCGCGATGCTTTCAATTCTTGGCTCGTGAAGAATGGCCAAGGTACCGTAGCCAGTCCATCGGTCTTCCTGCGTTGAAGCAGCCGTTCTCGGAATGCGGAAAGCGAATACCCTTCTCCAAATTGTGAATCACCTATCCTATCCATTCATTGTGTTGGCCAAATTTGAAATGCGAATCTCGGAGGTATGATGCATCAAGTTCAAGATTTGATCAGAAAGAAGAAGCCGCAAATACCTATCTCGAGCTGCATCAGAGCGCCAATCATCGTGGACGATTCACGATCAATGAAAAAGAGAGCCTGATGTCTCGGCGGCAGTGGGCCTCTTTTTAGCCACTTCCGGATGAGTTTGAATCCATGGATTAGAAGCTGAATCTAAGAACATGGGGTCCTCACGCCTATAGTCTATTTTTGCGTGCGTGAATGTTCCAGCATTCCAACCTTGTTACCCATTTTGGCAGCCCAGTAGATGTATATCTAGTGAAACCTTTTTTTGGTAGAATCCATGAGTAGTGTATTCCAGTATGAATGTGTCTCTCTAGGTATCTTTCCCCAATCCTCCCCGCAGTTCAAGTCCAGTCGTTGTTACCCCAAGGCAATTCAGGAGCGAACATTTTGCATGGGCAGCGTTGCATACTCACGTGATGATCTTTTGTGCAATTCAACTTTCGTCCCGCGCGAATTGGATCCAAAGATTTGATATTCCTGTCAGAGGGCCGTCCGTATACATATTAAAACGATACTCAAAGCCAGGATGGATAAAGAGGAAGTAAGTGGCACAGCACAAAAACTCCAATATGCAAGCCAGAACGGCATATGAGCCAACCAGTCCACCATAAGCAAGCCTTATAACCACACAAGTAAGCCAGAGAACCACACAAGCCAGTCACGCATGAGCAAGCCGAATAGCAGAGACAAACAAGCCACAATACCGCAGCATAAGCAGGCCAAACAGCCGACAAACAAGTCAGATAGCCACACAAACCAGTCTATACATAAGCAAGCCAGAATACCACACAAACAATACTACCACACAAGCCAAACAATCACACAAGCAATGCAATGCAGATGCCACACGCGATGCCACAGAGAGAACAACTCCCGCCACATGATGATGCACAACCACAAGCAGACGTATCCAAGCAAGTGATAACACGAAAACTTCCCACAATCAGCACAAATCGAGTCAAATCACCAAACCTCTCTCCATTACAGCGAGCCTGCGAGGCTCCGACGTCAGAAAACTCCATCAAAGGCAAGCCAAAAAGGAAGTACTGGCGAGCTGAAGGCCCCATCCACTGGCGACTCAGGGAGCAGACCAGACAAGGTCAACGCAACCCAGTAAATCCAAAACTACTCCTCACTCGCCTCCCGTCTCGCATTCCATCTCCTTTTCCCCGCTCGAGTCTCAAAATGCGGCGCCACAGCAGTGACATCCTGCATGGTGCTCTCAATAGCAGCCTTGGTTCTGTTCCGATACGTGTCCACTATATGCCGTGATCAAAAAGACAAAGAAACAACGTCAGAATAAATGTTCTCTTCGACCATGTAATCTTTCAGATGTATGTGGATGGGAGCATCCAACACCGGTTCAAAAAAGACATAAGGGAGGAGGTGAGGGGAAGGGAGTCAAAAGTAAAAAAACAAGGGGTCATCTCACATGCTCTCTGCAGAAATACCGGCCGCCCCGCAAACACACGGCTCTGCAACCACGCCATCCGCCCAGCCAAGTCATTCAACTTAATCTCCCTCCCGCGACGACTCTTTCTCATCCTGTGGACTCCAAGAGCAGCTGCGCCGGGGTGGCAAGAAGAGCCCTCTCGGCTGCTCATGCCCATGCCCATGCTCATCGCCGAGTCAACTGCTTGGCTGCCGCTGCTCCCGCTCCCGCTCCCGCCACCACGCCTACCCAGCCCTCTCCCCTCAGTCTCCTCCCCATCCCCGGCCTCATCCGGTAAATCGTTCCCAAAGAAGCGCCTTCCCGTAGGACTAGGTGGCGGACTCTGCATCTCGCGCGGGAAATAGCTCCTCGGGAAAACACTCGCGCTTCTGCGGAAACTATCCGGGATTTCATTCGTGTCTACTCCATCAAGGGTGACGCGTACGCGGAGCCGGGACCCTCGCACGGAGTCATCTACCAGGATAAACTTGCGCTTCTTTGCCTCGGGGAGGTTCGGGAAGAGGCCCTCGGGGGGCTCAACTTCCGGGCGGTGGTGTTTTCGTCGGGGCACGGGGGCGGTGATGACGGTGGTGGAGGCAATGGCGGTCGCGCTGCCTGTCCGGGGGGGGGCGACTAGGTGGTGAGGAGGTGTTGGCCTGGATGGGCTGTTGCTGGTGTCGGGGTAGGCTTGGCTGAGGTAGCCTGTGAAGACGTGCGTGGGTCGCACGTCGTCTGGCCCTCCTCCACTCCCTCCTCCGGTGTGAGGCGCGTGGGAGGCGTGAACTGCTGCAGCTGCGGTGGGTTGATGATGGTGTTGCTGTTGTTGTTGCTGTTGTTGCTGTTGTTGTTGTTGTTGTTGTTGTTGTTGTTGTTGTTGTTGTTGTTGTTGTTGTTGTTGGTCTTGGTATCCCATGCTGTGGCCTTTGTGATAGAGGTTTCGTTAGCGGGGACGCGCTCAGATGCTGGCTCGGAAACAAGAAAAATGATGAGCGCTTGTCTTTTGGTAAGAAGGTTTAAAAAGTTGTGCAAGAAAGTAAGACGCGAAATGGACCAATGAAACATTGCACAGCAAAAAACTTCGTGCTCATCAACGTTTGTTTGTGTGTTGAGTGCTTTTATCTTGGTATAATCTCGGTACCGAGAAAAAGAGACGATGGAACGACTGCGCAGATGATGAACATGTTTATAAGCCATAATTCAGGCACAAATTGAGCTCGTCTAATCGAGAGTCGCATAAAAGACGCAGCAAGCAATGCAAGGGATCCCAAGGCAGCGAGCGCACCTTATGCGACTTCCATGGTAATGTACATGTTGTGAGAGAGAAGGGAGGATGGGGAGGGGGGGGCAGCCGGGGGGGTTCCCTAGATTTTTTTTGTCCTTTTCGTTCTTCTTTCTTTTTGCTGCTTCATTTCTTGGTGTAGCTTTTTTTCTGTCCCCAGTGTTTGCAGAGAAACACGTAACCCATGCGCGAGGAAACAACTCTCCCTAACCCCGTCCGACCCTCCGAAATCAAATTCAGATCATGAGGCGACCTCGGCCAACAACATGAAACTCTTTTAAAACTTATTTTTTGGTTCCGGCATTTGACAAATAATGTCCAAAAACATGTAAAGAAAAAACAGGGGGCATAGCCCTCACAAATGGCGATACAAAAAGATTGGCCACCAATTTTACAAGCAACCCCCCTCCACGCCTTGAGCCCAAGGAGAAGAGCAAAGACAAACGACCGTCAAAAAAAGACAACAGAGCAAGAGATGAAGAGATGATGAATAATAGAGATGGGGAAAGAAATTCCCACCAGTGAAGGGCTAACGCTGTCCAAAGCGAAAATGGCACCGTCCAGGCATCCCGACTCATCTGCTGCATCGATCTGCTATCGTAGTACCAGTCCCTGAAAAGGCGTACCATCCCATACGTTCAGAAATGGGAGCTTGCACAAAACAAAGGAAAAGACGAGCAGAAACGATATTTGACAAGGTACAGAAGGGCACTGAGACCAGGAAGCAGATCGACGCAGCAAGTGGTCGGGCAAGCCTGCACAGTGTACTTGAGGTGCTCCGAAAGCAAGGCAAACAAGCAGTGCAGAGACAGGCAAGACAAACAGGCAAGATGCAGAGGACTTTTTCCCTCAAAGAAACACAATGATTTTACAACTGATGGTTATTAAACATACCGACTTCGTCTCCTCCGGTGGAAGCGCTGCCATCATGAGCGCCGGCGTGGTGGTGCATAGGCTGCTGGCCCATGTTGCCCATGCCGGGCTTACCCATGGGCGGTGCCCCATGCATGGAAGTAGGAGCTGTGGGCATCCCTGATGGGCCGCTAGGTCCTGGCAAGTGTGAAGCGCCTGGATGCGGCGCGGGTGTTGTTGCCTGAACCTGTTTGCGACTGTTCATCTTGGCCATTCGGCGAACCCGTCGGCTTCGGAGACGAGGATCCTGGTTGCTGTTCCGCCAGCTGTCGACCGCCCTCTGAATCAGGCCTCGCTTTCCGCGCAGAGGTGGATTCAGTTGCGCCAGCGCCCAGCCCACGCGGTTGCAGTCTGTCTCATACATCAGACGATTCCCGCGGTACTGGTCCTTGGGACAGCAAGCCCGGGGATAAACGCAGTTGTCTTGCTTGAACTCGGGGGTCAAGTCGTCAATGCTGACCGACTCAACATCGCATCGGATGGTGTACTCCATCTTGACCCGGTCTCGGGAGTATTCAAAGGCGATCCACTGGACACCATTGCCGTCCTGTCGCACAACGAGAGGTGTCGTGGCCGGGATCGGTCCCGGAGCGGCGTTTGGGTTGACGCCGGGGGCCACACCGCCGGGACTCTGCAGCGGAGGCGCGTTGGGTTGGTGCTGCTGGCTCTGAGGCATCGGAGATGTCTGCGCTGACTTCTGGAGATGGAGAGGGACTTGAGGCTCGATCTTGGGCCGGGGGCTGGCCGTCATGCCGGCTTGGGCATGTTGCGCCATTTGATTTTGAGGTGCTGCGTGCGACATCATCATGTTCGGCTGCGAAGTCATCGATTGTTGCGGATGGTGAGGATGATGAGGGGCATAGGGAGAGGCCGTAGGATGGTGCGCCATAGGTTGGTAGTGCGATTGAGGCTGGTAGTACATGGACTGCGGGATGTGCTGAGACGGCGGCTGGCCGTACAAGCCTCGATGCTGTTCATGTTGCGAGGGAGAGGCTACCGAAGCCGGAGAATTGGATTGCGGCGTGTGATACGACATGGGAGGATAAGGAGGACGAGGCATTTGGGCAGCAGCCATCATGTCTGGAGTATCTGAGAAGTGCGACAACGAACGAGCATTTCGTTAGCCTTCTTGCAGATGGAGGTACGACGAATGATTACGACAGAAAGAAATGATGGCAAGTTGCGAAACAGAGCATCGGCTGCCGGTGAGTTCTGTTTTGTGCAGAAACGGAGCAGAATGGTGTGGAAACGTACCTGCGGATGTATAGCCGCTATTGGCCCCGGGAGTGCTGTAGGGACTAGGATGGCTGTAGTAACCAATATTTTCTTGAGCACTTCCGGCCTGGTTGCTATGTTGTTGATACGCGTGCGGGAGGGAATGCGTAGAGGGATATGTGCTCTGAGGATGTTGCGGCGGCGGAGGCAGGCCGTGATGCTGCTGATGTTGCTGCTGATGTTGTTGTTGTTGTTGTTGTTGTTGATGCTGTTGTTGTTGTTGTTGTTGTTGTTGTTGTTGTTGTTGTTGCTGTTGCTGTTGTTGCTGCTGCTGCTGCTGTTGTTGCTGCTGCTGCTGCTGCTGCTGCTGGGCTGCCTGGTGATGCTGCTGGTGCACAATGCTCGATGGCCGTGACTGCAGATGCTGCGGTTGCTGGGAAGGAGGCGGACCCTGTTGCTGGTGGTGGGGATGATGCTGCTGCATAGAGGCAACGCGCATCAGTAAGACATGGACATAAAAGAAGGGTGCTTGAACAAATAAAGAAAACAATGTGAGGTAGGACCGCGTTGGTGTTTTATTCCCCCCCTGGCCCGGCTGTCAAGGTCTGGGGGGAAGCTATGGTGGGGTGGACCGGCCCCTGGCTGAGGACTGGGATAGCACGGGTGAGGCGCGCCAGACCCAGCATAACCAGGATGTAGAAGTAACCCTGTGCTGCTCGCGCTTGCGTACGGCAAAGAGTTGGCAGAAGCCACAGACCCCTCCCCCCGGCTGATCAGTTACCACCACCATCCATCACCATCACCGACTTGGACGTTTGGAGTCCTTTTGGCGAGCCTCGGACAATCCCATCACAGCCATCAATCTGTCCTGTAGACGTGACGGTGAAGGTTCCCCGCAGCACAGTAAAGAAGCCCGTCGAGGCACATACCGACTGGGACACTTTTCAACAGGCCCGTCCAACCAACAGGTCCAACCGCGGGCCAACAAGGCCGACTAGGCCAAACCAGCCAAGGGAAAAGAAGCAAAGACAAATGCAAACCGAGGGAATAACAGATTCAGACGACGGGTGAGTGAAGTGAGTGAGTGAGTGACTCAGTGGTGATTGTGGGCAAGAGGAGCAGCGTAGGAGCAGAGTAGGAGCAGCGTAGGAGCAGCGTAGGATTGGGGGTGGGTATGGAAATGGGCTGACCATGTATACCATTGTGTTGCGGAAACGTCAATTTCTTGAGCAGCCTCTCGCCAAAGCTTTCTGCTCAGACAGTCTGCATATAGTGGAGGGACCGACTGGCTGAACTGAACGACTTCCGAGACGGTGGGCATACATTGACCAACGAGAACGAAACTCTGGTCAAATGCCGACAGAAGGAAGGGCAGGGAAGGGCAGGGAAGAGCAAGATATAGTTCCTCGAAACAAAGGCGCCAGGCGCGTTCGTCCGTAGACGTGTCTGCCTCAATCGGACCCAAGTCAAGCAACAGAACCAGCTGCACTGCAGTTCGAGTTCGACGGCGAAGTTTGGAGACGGCGAGCGAGAAAGAGATTGGCGGCCATGTGCCTTTTGCTTCGACTCTGAGCAGCCAGCCAGCAGTGAGCACGCTTGGCCCCGGGGAAGGGGGAGTGAGTCGAGAGAGAAAAAAGGGTGGGCGTGCAAAATTGGACCACTGAGAGAGGGGTGGCTTGAGAAGAACACCAGGCCGGGGGATGACCGGGCCAGCGCATGGAAGAAACGTGACAGGGGGGTGCCAGCTTTTGATGGCTCGGCCAATCAGCCGCGCAGTCGGGAGGTCAGGGGGCGCTGTCCTTGGGACAAGCTGCCCAATGGGGCATTCCTCAGCTTTCACGCACTCGTCCAGGCTGCCCAAGATTCCCATGACTGCCCATGACTATCTCGCTCAGGCTGTGGCGCTCTGCTTTCTCGTGCTGCTTCATGCTCGCTGAGCCCTCAACGCTACGTCGCGGTCCTGAACCATGAGCGAGCGGTGTGGGCAGCAGCGAAGGCTGCCAGGCTGCCCAGCGCCAGATCGGGGAGAATAGCCTGGCTGATGAGTGAGCAAGGTCCTGCGTCTCGTTGATGGCCTTGTCCACCCGGGGAAAGGGATGTGGACGAAGCCGCTCCCTCGCATCCCAGCACAGCCATGCTCCTCTGCCGCCCCTTGTTCGAAGAGAAGGGCCAAAAGGGGCCACGCACCAACTGCCTCAGAGCTTGCTGCCCACTCATCCCCCGGTTGAATGTCAAGGTTGTCGGCTGCAGCCAGGACCTAGCTGGGGGCGGCTGCGCGTGCGCGCCCGTCGGTAGGCTCCAGTAGCAGCTTGCAACATTTCATCGTACCTGGGTGCAGTTGTGCGCAAATGTCAAGGCCTTCCCTTCTGTGCACGACATGGTTCCGATATCCGGGTCGTCGCGTCGCCCATGTTCACCGCCCATGCTGTTTGTCTGCGGGCTCACTGAACGTCACTAGACACCATTGGACAAGACTGGACACAGCAACTCGCTGGCCAGCGTCGTTGGCTGCAATGGGCTCTAGTCGCATCTGTCCCTGCGCTAGGCCACGTTGGCAACGCCTTGCAACGCCAAAATCAAACTGACGAAACGGCAAACGGCGCAGGATAATCATCCCAACGCAATCGCGTCGGCGGTCCACTCGGGACGCCTCCACCCCCAGTCGCCGGCCACCGCTCTTATGAGGAGCTCCACTCGGTGTAAACGGTGGCGTGTCATTGGCTGCGTTTGGGTCCGTCTGGTTTGCAACAGTTGCCAATCTCCACCACCTTGTTTGTGGTCGTGTCCAAATAAGCGGCGTACCAATGCCACGGCCTTCTTCTAGGAACTGCATCTGTCAAGTTGCTGATCCGCGCTGACGAGGCTGACTGCCGGCGCGCATTTCGCCCGCATGCCAGCTGCCTACCCAGCTTTTGGTCTGCGGCCAAAATGCCTCTTGTTTCCTTGCATCCGAGATGCAGGACAGCAGATAGCCAACCGCGCATATGTATGCGGCCCAGTGGTAAGAGGGGACGCGGAAAACGAGAGAAAAGCCCAATGGGAAAAGTGGCAAGGATGCAGGGCCAATGTCGCGGCAGTGGCTGCGAGGAAGCGTCCTCCCGACGAGAGCCCCGATGAGGGCGCCGACGAAAGCGGCGCCGACGAGGAATCGATCGGCTGTGCTTTTGCGACTTGGATGGGGCTGATGGCACGAGAGGCTGATGTCCTGCACAAAGCGTTCGGGTTGTCTTGCACAACACATGCAGCAGTGCACAGTCGACCCACCCCTCCCTTGTCCGAGGCGTCCACCCAAGTCAGTCGTGAAACAGGAGAGGGTCCTGTCGAATCCACAATGGGGGTCCAGAGCTGGTCAAGCTTGCGACGGGGCCCCTTGTTGCTTCGAGCATTTCCCAGACCCATCAAATAGGTTGCCGCCTGTCTGCTCGATACCGCTCATCACTTGATACGCGGCATGACTGCTTGTTATTGGCTCAATTCGTCGTCGCGTTCCAGGTCGGTGTGCAAGAAGTTGCGCAAACGATTGTGCTCACCAAAGATCTCGAGGTGGCGGGTGTGGGTAATCAGACACGAGGCGTATGTGTGAGACATAAGAATTGCACAACTTACAGCATCGGAGACTGGTTCTTCCTTGAAGTGACCGCGTACCTGCGGGTGTGAGGCCATTGTGACTGTCATAGATGCGAGATCAAGGCCGATATGACTTCTAGACGACAGGAAATTAGCTTGGTTCATGCATTCCACCATCACTGCCACAGTCCACGTAGAGTCGGAAGCCAGCAACTGTCAGGAAAAACGAACATAAATTACTTCCGAGATCGGCGGTCGATGGTGGGCCACAGATGCAGATGCTCAAGACGCGGAGGTCCAGATCAAGAGCTTGATCCGACGTAATTGATATCCAATAACTTTGGTAAAGGTCGCGATAGATGGTGCGATAAATGTTTCTGATCCAGTATCAGTTATTAGTTTAATGTTCCAGGTGAATGAGGAGGTAGCTGAGAGCGACAGAAAATCGATTTGATAGCACATATCCAATTTCTTCCGCCTTGCCCAGCCATAGGAGGATAGCACTTCCGCAGCCTAGCCAAGACAATTTCAACTGCGCACCCAACTCTTGCGCGAACGCACCTTGTGTAGTTTTGACTCGCCGATAGAACGAGTGACCAAAACTTTAAATCAAGAAAGAAGGTTTCTGCCTGCTCGATGTCCTGTCAACAGGTGTCAGTGGAGACGCCTTGTCTGTTGAACTCGGGGACCGACTAATAAAGCTGCCAGGATACCTGTTGACACGTTAGCCGTCGTTAAAATAGCATGAGTGAATGAACACATAGAGAAATAGCATGGTCACCCCGAACGCTCAGTTACTGCAGCAACTCCCAAGACGATGCTGATATGAGCTCTTAGGTTCATACATATGCTCTGAGATTTCATGGCCGCTGCTTTGGTGTAGAGAAAGGCAGATAGATACATACCTACGTTGGGCTTGGCAAGAATATCTAAGGCTTCCGATCGGTCCGGGGGGGGGATAAAGTTAGATGGGACGTCAATACCTAGATGCGAACGGTTCGTTGTGCTGTATGAAAGTACGTTAGTATGAGTGCATGAACAGGTAGACAGCATTCATAGGACAGACGGCCAGGGATAGGCGCAGCACCCATGCGCTTAAATGTGGTAAGCCTGGACCAAGCACGGGAGGGCATGGAGGTGTGTGGGAAAATGATGGGATGAGGCTCGAACAATGTCTCTCCGAGATGGCCCTGGGTGGCCATGTCCCGGACGGGACCAGATGGCACCAGATCAACAGCTCGCAGTCGAGTGCAGCATGCACAACGGCAGACTTTGGGGGGGCAGGGTAGGATAACAAAGAGTTGTTGTACTTTGATCGTCATCTTGGCTTGCATCTCATCCCATAATCCCACAGCTCTTCTGGCCCATCCAGTGGCAGGGTGGTATTACAACATTTGACAGAACCGCAGCAACAGGGACGAGGACGTCTTGAAAGCAACATGAACAAGAGGAGAAAAGCTTCATCTCACCTAATGGGCCTCAGGAACCGTAGGTAATTGTGAAATGGTTGATGTTGAATTGAGCTCTGTCCCAGTGTGGATCAGTCGACTCAGGACTGTGAGTTGGTGTCAGCGGCTGGGGTCAGCAATGGACCCTGGTCTGGGACAAAGAAGCGCAGCAAGCCCTGCAGCACGACGAGAGAGCACAACGCGCCCGTACCTGAACGAACGCGCGACACGTCTGCAGACAACACGATGCGACGAGTCAAAGATCCTCGCGCAATGTATGGTAAAGCAGCGTATCGAGCGTGGCTATAAAACGATGCCAAAGTTCGTCCGTCGCGTTTAGCTTTGAGTGAAGGCTGTTCCTGGTCGGTAGCTAAGTGGGGAGCCGGAAGCACAAACGGTCGCCGGCGTGCTTGTTTGTGCTCGCCGCAGCAGAAGCCGTTGTCGTACGCACGTCGATGCGGTCGAGGAGCAAAAGGCCAAAAAAAATTATCGAGGAGTGATGCCGCTGTGGAGGCTTATCTGTCGCGGCAGTCGTGTGCCTGCAGCTGGTGCAACGAGGCTAAGAATAATATGATGACACTATCGATCAGGCGAGGCGTCGGAAATGGGAAGCAATGCGATCAGGTGAGAAGAGAACGCGAGTGTCCGAAAAAAAATATGCAGCCGATGCTGATCTCAGGCGTTGGACGGCTTGGCTGACGGGGGGGGTTCTGTCTAGAGGCAAAAGTAGGAACGGTCGCAAGTAATGTCGAAGGGCTCGCAAGAACAAGTCGCAGCGCTCGTCAAGCTCACGAGACGAAGATACACGACGCCGGCGATAATCTGAATGCGAAGGTTGAAGAAGTGCAAAAGAAATAAAAGATGGTGTGCAAAATAGAGCGTGCCTGGACCTGTGGAAAATTAAGCAGGGATGGGCCAGCCTTGAGAAGGGGTTTCCTAGTCTCGTCCTGGGCGGAAGGCAGCCCTCGGGTAGACAGGGGTTCTGAATTTCACAACACCTGGCGCCCAGTGATTTTCTGCCGACTGGCTGCGACTAACTTGGCTGGGAGGGGGACGACACGACAAGGGACTACGAGTTCTCGATACCGTAGACGCGACATGACGGGGGGCTGCTGGTTGAAGGATGTTGTGAAGCCCTTGACGGGGCGCGCCTCCGATGCACAGGCCGGCTGTTCTCTATCGCTGACGGCTGCTGGGTTTTCGCAGACGTGAGGCGTGTATTTATTACTCGCGTACACCCACCCCCCCCTCGAATACGAGTTAGCGACGATGGAATACTCCGTGAGTCCGTATGATTCACGTCTTTTGGTATGTACCAGAAGCCGTTCCAATCTACAAGAGTCACAGTCGCAGTCGCAGTCACATTACGCGGTGCCATGCCGGGCGCGCGAGGCCGTGGCTCTGTTTGGGAAAAAATGGCCCTCTGAAGGCCGGCGCTCTCACGTTTGCCTCGATCTTGCCAGCGAGCGGAGCAGCGACCGAGCCCGGCGGCCCATGGTCGCATTCCCGGCCATCCCAGCAGAGCATTGGCATGCGAGACAAGGAGTGTATGGACCTTCTGCGCAGTCGGCTTGTCGTGGACTCGTGGCCAAATTCGCGGAGAAACGAAACAAGTGGCAGATGGAAGACGGGTTTTCCATCAACGGGAGTCCAGCAGGGGGGAGGCTGGAGGGGTCCCCATGGTAAATCTGCGCAACGGGTTCGAAGGCGTTCTGGTTTGGTCTGGTCGAAAGAAAAAAGAAGGGCTTGGTCGCGGCTAAGATACCGGGTCCCATTCCCATTGAAGAACCATGATTGCGCATGGAGCCCTGATCGACTCGTGGCGGTGGACTATGTACATTATTTACGGAGATATGTACGGAGTACGGAGTACAAACTATGTACCTAGGTACCTATAGGCTATACGGAGTAGGTAGGTACCTAATGTATGTATGTATGTACTCCATATGTATTATTATCCCCTTAACGGTCATAACGCTCGCTTCAGGTCACGCGATCCACACCCCCCCTGCTCGACGGTCGTGACTTCGAGTGACATGGACAGTGGAAAATTCTTGTTCCCCGCCGATGTAGCTTTTTGTTTTTTGAAAACTGCCGGTACTTCTAGCTTTACGCCAATTATGCAGTAGGACCTATGTACCCCTCATCATGCTGCGACATGATTGGCTGCAACCCCCTGTCAGTGACCTGAAGCGAGCGTTATGACCGTTAAGGGGATACATCCCCTTCTTTGGGCGAGACAAGTCAAGTTCGCGCTTATGGCGTGGGTGGCGGCGTGTGCTGCGGCCAGACGGCAAAAAATAATACCTAAGACCATGCAATTATCTTCGGCACTCGAGACTTCGCCAACGGCGTCCAAATGCCACGGGCTGGGCTGGCAATGAATACGGGACAACCTGGCTTCTCGCCGGTTGCACGAGAATAACGCTCACACCAATTCAATCTTAGATGGCATCTTCTCCTGGTTCCCGACTTCCGGTGTGGGACATGCACGTGCAGGCACACAACAGAAAAAGCATGCCATGTGCAACAACAGCGCCAAATGGCATGTCGGCGCCAGAACGGCAATTTAACGTCCCCGACATTGACAATGCGTACGGATGGTACATTGTTATTAGGGGGCGTGTGCTCTGTGCAGTTGTGCTCCGTCATTGAATCTTTGCAGTATGGACAAGACAAAGTCGTGTTGTACGGAGATTGTAGATGGCCACGCATTTGGGCTTCGCCTGTTTCCAGCTCGTGACAGAAGAAAGTAAAGCCCGTTTAGAAGGCATGGACAATATGGCGATTCACGTACCTATGTATGTCATATATGAGAAACACGAGATTGCAGGGCCAGACCCGCCTTCCTTTGAGTTCGTCTGTCCTTTTATCTTCCTCAATTGTGTGGTTTTTTTTTTGGCTTCAAGTCATTTTGCTGCGTTCCCAAAGCCTAAGAAGAACAAGCGCGTGGCCTTCCAAGTTCCCACACTTTCCTCTTTCAGGCACTAAGCGGCAGCCAATCACAGCTCCGCATATGACGGATTTTTGTCTCGCCTTTCTGCCCTTGAGGATGATGTTATAAATTGTAACTTGTTTTGTATCAGACTCAGCCAAAGTCCTCGTCATGATGTGGAAGCAAATACTGGCGCATACGTGTCTGCGTGTCTACTCCATGTCGCTTTTTTGAGACCCTGTGATCAATCGAAGGCCCTCGACAACGTCACATACATGATACATCGGTACATATACACATATGTATGTACCTACGTACAATCGACAGCATGAGGCAGGAGGCACATGCCACCTGCACGTGGAGTCGGTGGGGGCTGCGTTTGGTCTTTGGAAACGTTACCATGGAGTCAGGGACCGGAGGCGCCGGTGAACAATGCGACGCTGTAGCCTGTGTGTATGTACTTACTACTCCGTAGGTACATACCTGCGTCAGACGCGCTGCTACTCCGTAGACGCTAACATCATGTATGTATTACGAGTAAACTGACTGGACGTTTTACACTTGTGGAGGAACTCAGGAACTCCAAAGCCGTTGTTGTTGTTGTTGTTGTTGTGTATTAACTCCAAAGCCGCAAAGAGTCGTGCGGGGTCCATAGGGTAGAGCGAGGCGTGCCGCTTCTCCGATTCTCGTGCAATTCAATGTCGCGGACAGCTGTGCTTTTTGACCCGTCGCAAAGTCGCTTCCATAGCCGGGGGTGGCAGCGCAGCAAGGAGCGGGTTGCATCGATCGTTGCATCTGAGAATGGCTGCGCGAATGCATCGACATGGCCACATGGCTGCGGTGCGTCGTCAAACCGACTTTGACGCAAGGCAGGTTGAGGGTCGGCCCGTGTGTAGGGCTGACGAACTAGCAAGCATTATGTATGTATGCATTGAAGACATTCCGACGCTCCTTGTTCGACGCAGAATCCTGGGGCCCAGGATGCCTTGCGGGCTGGCGGCGGCCTGCTGGACTTGCTGGCTTGCTGCCTGCATTGGGGAGGGGGAAAGGGGTTGATGGCACATTCTCCCGCCCTTCCAGAATGTTTTCAAGTTGCAACTGATGCGGAGAACACCTATACATACCTGGCCACTCGACCAGGGGGTAGCACTGAGCACTGAGCACTGAGCAGGAACATCCATGGGCCTTGTCGGCGGTCGCTGGGCGGCAGCAGGCATTCTTTGAGGGGTCGTTGGGCCGTGGGACGCTACGAACGCCTTTTCAACAACACCATCTGAAGCCATGCCGCGATACGACAATTTCTTACCCTAACGAGTGTTCTCCTTGATTCTTCAACAGTTTTGTTTTTCCTTATTTTCTCTTGATGTATCTCTCCTTCATATTTCTCACAAAAATGGGAGCTTCAGATCATGACAAATCGCCTTCGATCGCCTTCGAAATTTGCCCTAACGTGGGCGTCTTGGCCCTTTTGCTCTTCATACGATCATACGGACTTTGCGTGCCGACAATATGATGAGGAGTACGGAGTACCTAGGATGGTATGGAGGTTGATTGATGACCCACGGGCCACGAACACGTTCCAGAAAATAGAACGGCCAACTGGAGATTAGATTCAAATGTAAACATTCCGTTGCGTTATGTATGTCGTGTTGCATCTGCATCGCATTGCAATGGGATTCTTCCAGCCGTGTACGAAATGAGTTGGTTAAAATGAGACAAGAGAGATGTGGCTGATTTTCGCGATTGGTTTCAGAGTGGAGAACAAAGTCGTACCTACTGAGGCCGATCCTCTCATAATCAGACCGTTTGTTCCTCTGTTCATGTTGGCTTTGCTATCATTTTCGCGAACCATTGTCGCTAACATAATGTACATACATGCATGTACATACATACATGGACATACATGTACTTCATACGGAGTACGTAACTTCGTGATGGTTGGCTGTGTTGGCGAGCGGCACTGAAAAAAGTCCATGTACCGGTCAAGGTAGATACATGCTGAAGTCTCGACTACGGAGCAAAGTACTACATACTGCCTAGACCTAATTAAAGTACTGAGTAAGGTGCGGGCTAAAGTATCATACGCAAGTCCTCCGTACTGACAGAAGTACATACTCCGTGCCGGCCGTAAGAATAGGTACATTAGATGCCCACGTCAAGAGTGGATTCTTCATCTTCCTAGGCAATTTACGGAGCACACCCCCCTCGGCTGAGATGACAGGACTCACAGGAGAGTCTCGAGTCAATTTCCCTGCCACTTCTGGGTAAATTGGACATGGAAAGCCGCTCCAATCCAACTCATCAGCTTCCTGAGCGCGATCTCGATAACGCGGCAGAGTCGCGTCGATAAGATTGAGAATTTGAGCATCGCGACGCCCATGCGGGCGACAGTCACGTGTGCAGGCGCGGCTGCGCCGCGTAGCCATCAATTCCAGAGGTTTTGTACATAGTTGCCAGGAACGAGTGCAAAAGGCCATCACCTCGTAGCTCATCACGAAGCCCATTCTCATCTCATAATAATACGTATGAGACTTTGTAGCCCGAGAATTCTAGGCCGCGTGTACAGAGTATGTAGGTACATAGGTATGTGTGCATCGTGATTAATGGTTGCATCTTAAATTTCAAGTCCACACACACATAACGCGCGCACACACGCCTGAAATAGATAGAGGAGCCGCGCCTTGTCAGGTGTTCTCCCAAAAAGAGCCAGTCTAGGTATAGTTGATGGGTTTAATGCCTCACATGTGGCGATGATGACATGTGTGTGCATAGGATTGGCGCGATGAAACTCAACGAGGAAACTGTTTGTTTCGGTCAGGCTGATTGAAGGGCATTTGGCGTCTGTCTCGTCCGCCTTGGTAAGATGATCATTCGGACCTGAAAGATGGGCACTCGGGCAATCGGGCAACACTTTTTTAGTGCACTCACTTACATGTATGTATGTATAATGTATATACGGAGTACGTAATGTCCAGAAGGGACCACACAGGCTACATTAGGCGCGATGGACGGCGAGTCTAGACTTTACGGAGTATGTAGAGGTGTGATGGAGACGGGCGAAGCTGACACAGAGCGGGACAGAGAGAAGACGCGGGTGTGGCTTCATGCGGGATAGAGTGCTTTTGCTGGAAACAAAGTGACAACTTCTGTGGCCCAGAGGGCTTCTCAGCGGGATGATCTGCGGCGTAGAGACAAGAAAAACAATGAGGCTAAGAACGGCACACGCAACCTGCATGATGCCACTCAGGACTTGGCCGGATGCTGCTCTGAGTCTCTGACCGAGGTATAGCGAGAGTTTGTTTGTGTACGTTAAAACTTGAACTGACTATCATACTATGTGTGCATTATGTATAGTTACGCGGTGTATGTGTTTATATGTGTGCATTGTGTTGTACATGTACACAAACATGCCGGAGAAGCGTATCTTCCCGCAGTTTGCTATTGCGGCCGCCAGAATGGCATGACACCACAAAAGAAAATAAGAATATGAGCGATAAGAAGTTGAATAAACAGAGGAGGGGTCGAGGGAAAAGTGCATTAAGCCTATTCAAAGCTCTATTATCACTCCTCTCACTTCTCACAGCGTCGTTGACGTTATCCATTCTTTATCGACTTCTCCATGCTTTGTCGCGACTCGCAGGTTTTGATTGCATACGGAGTACTCTATTGAGTCGTGAGTCGTGAGTGACGCGAGTAAACGACGCGCGGCGGGCATGGGACTCGGGAGACATAAATTGCGGAATTATTATTATTAATGCGCAATCAGAGGAAAGTTGGCATTGAGTCTGGTTTCTGAACTCGGTTTCTAAACTTCTACGGAGTAGACCGTTCTTTGCTTTTTCTTCCCCCGCAGCTGCCAGCTAGCCTCTAACTCCGTAGGCCCTATCCACTGATGCCTAGGATGATTGATGATGGGTGTGAGCCCGTCCGGTATGGAATCATAGAGGACGAAAGGGAGAGAAACGCAACCACTCTGATACGGTATACCTACCTGGGGCTGCCGTTGTTATGCAACGAAAAATGGCATTCAAGAAAGTCAGCATCGCGTAACTATAATTGGCCCGGCTTTCGCCTCACCGTGTACTCCGTGATACTCGTATGGACAAAGTCACCCCCCCCCCCCCCAAAAGCACCACCCCCTTGCATATTGCTGGCATTTCGATTGCGTTGTACGACTTGGTTTTTGTCCCTTCCCTTGCTAGGAGAGAGGCCATCTGTTCTTCACGTTTGGAGATCTTCTCCTCGCGCAGCTGGGCAAGTCGAACTTTCGCAAGGGTTGGTCACTTTTGAGCTGTGTGAAGTAGGCATGATTAGCTGTTTATCTGTGTAGCTGTCTGTTCTTTTGTTTGTTTCGTGTCATTTGCATGGCCAGAATAAGAGGTACCTAGTTGTCAAAACAGAGTTTGAAGAGGGCGATACGTTGGATGAAGCTTGTCTCTGTTTCTATCTATGCCCCTGCGTCATGCAGAAGTTTTATGCATGCAGAAAGATAGTCAACAGAGAGACAACAAGCTTGGTCGTATGGTGGAAAGCTGCGGTTGGCCTCTCTTCGTCTAGGGTAGTGCCAAGTGGTGTCCCATGGCCTGGACTGTTCTCATTTGATCGCTTTAATTTTGTTCAGGATTTTGGGTACTTCTTGTCTCTCTCTTGAGACTCGACAGCCCGGAGTCTATCTCACTCAGCGTATTGTACCCTCCAGGAGCGGAATACAGTAGTAGCTCAGTCTATGGCCCCCAAACTGAGCCTGAGGATTTCCATCATTCCATGTCCCCATCACGAAAATGAGTCATCAGCAAGACAATTGCATCCAAAGTCTCAGCTTTCTTATGGCGCCGATCCATCTCACATGGCTATGTTGGACGTTCGAGAGTCTTGATAAGAGAAATCTAATGAGACATTGCTCTGGGAAAGCAACACCACGAGTCCACGACCGTGTAAGTGTCTGAATCATGATTCATGTATGTGCCGGGTGGCCCGGGTCAGGGCAAGCAAGGAGTCCGATGCTCAACTTGAAGGGTGTGCAAGCACGTTAGCATAGACATTGAAGGCAATATATGTAGGAAATCACATGCAGTCTCGCTGTATCTATCAAATGCTAACACTTATGGTAGTCTGTCTGCTGTCAGGACTGAGGAGATGATTGGAGATCTCAAGGAGTCAAGATCTGCGAAAATCGAATTCTGATTCCTTGCGCGAAAAGCCTCACTAACGCCACTACATACAAGAGAAAACACGCCCAAATAAACCACCAAGAACGCAGCTAGACGATTCTGCGCACCAGCAAATAAAAACGAACAAAAAGAGCAACGTACCGTAGCGGCGAGCGCGCACTCAAGTAGGCAGCAGGCTGCAGAACCTCCATCACCCAAATCCCATACTCTCACATCGCCACCTCCTTATGGCATTCATCCTGTGTAGCCTCCTCAGGTGAAGCAAGGCCCTGAGCGTAATCCCCCGTACACTCGCCTCACACGACGTATCACCGAGTACGACGCACGTAACACATGAAAAGAAAGGGGGAGGGCCAAAGCCAAAACCTGATGTACAACCCCGGGTCACAACATACAGATTCTCCGTTGCACTGCCTACTTTTGCGTTTTCTTTGTAATGGTCCACGAATAAAAAGCGCGAGAAAGGTGACACCAGATAAAGAACAATACGGGGTTTTGATGCGTACGATGGGGGGTTCCCGGTTTGAGAGGTTCCGGGTTGGAGAAAAAGGGGGAGGGTGTCTACCGAGGGACCGATCGTGGCGATGGGGCGAGACGAGATGGCGGGGAAACAAGGATTGGGATGTCTGGTACGTGGTACGGACGCACATGTGTATTGTAAGGGAGATATTTTTGTGGTTTCTGGTGCGATGCCGCCGTGAAGTGGAGAGGAAGTTGGGGAGGTCAATGTCTGGCGGGTACTGGATTCCTGTATAGAGGCGCGGATGTGAAGTAATCAGAGGCACATTTGGGTTTCACACTGTGATTGAGGATATCCGGGAGATTGAAGAAGTTTGCTACAATCCTCGTGGGACTCATCGGGCGTGGTCTGGTTTCGAAAATGGGCAGTGGGGGACGAATCGAGAAAGTGATGCAAGTTATGAGAGGCCGAGTGAGATTAATTTGAAGCCAGAATGACTCTGAGGTTAAGAGGAACCTCGAATGCATGCGAGATAGTCGTCGTGATGCGTGGTGTCTGACGATATATCATATCTTTTCACATGGCATGGCCACTCCGAGGCCAACCCAACAAGTCTTCCAATGTCCATGTACACCAGTCATATTCTGTCTCGCCCGGCAACATGGGACACCATCTCCGTACCACCAAACGACTAGAATGGAAAAACTTCAAACATGGTCGGGAGGAACTTGTGCACTTGCTTCGCATCTTCGCATGGCACTCCGGTAAATACGGCGATACGCTACGCCTTTCAGACGCCTCATGAACCAACACCCGGATGGACACACACATCATCCTGCTGTACATATGTACGTACCATTGATGTTGTGCCGAGAGGTCCTGAAGCATGCACTGTTGCCTGAAATATCCAATTTTTGGCTGTGGCCCTTCTCCTCTCCTGAGTCGGAAGTCCTCAATCCTCTCAGCTCTGAAAAGCTGAGTAACTAGGTACCTGATACACTTTGTATCCAAGACTCCGTGATAATGCCGCCACAGTTCCCAAGCTTACACGAGCCAGACCGAAGATAAGTGTCGAGAAGATATGCAGTAGCATTTAAATGAGACGTGTATTCAGTGTCACTGTGTATCATCTGAGGCCTGCAATTGTCAATTCAAAATTGCAATTTCACTTCAAGAAGGGAGAAATTGTTAAATGCTAAGCCGCTCTCCATAGAACCTGACACCGTCGATCGAGAGAATCAGCAGCAGACGCGATGTTGAGAACACAACGAGGCCAGAGGAAACAAGTCTCAAAATGGACTGCGTAGCTACTCTATGGATGAAAGTTAGATCGAAAATGGGAACGATGAACTTATGAAGGCGTGCTAGGAGCACCATACAATCCTTGAGAAAAGTCTATCTGCTCTGCTTTGACGTCTTGTGCCCTGATCAGCTACGCAGTATCCTATCCAGGGCAACTAGTTCTTCGTCAGCACTGCGTTCGGTTCGAATTAGTCGCGCGGAAGAGCATGGAGGTCACGAAGTCTTTGGAAGGTTTCAGTAAAGCGATGGAGGTTGTCATATCGTGTCCGTGCTCTAAGTTTTTCAGAGATGAGAGAACTGTGCCCGGCATTTGAAGGTGTTTTGACTTGATACTAGGCCTCAAAAGTTCAACTTCCCCAATGGCGAAGCTGTGTGTCGACAAACTGAGCGCTGGGGGGGAGCGCGAGGTCTCCAACTGGAAGCTGTGAGCAGGTGACAATTCGGGTAGTCCTTCATGTCTCGTGAGTTTTGTTCAGTTCCGTTGTCATCTTCCTGGCCGTGCGCCATCGTGGAAACTCCGCGACTGTTGAGCATGTTGTCCAGGGAGCGAGTCTCGATGCTGCCTGTGTTGCGTTGCGTGAGACGTTACGTAAACGGAACCGGGAACGGTGTACGCACGTCGTATACGCATTAGCGAACGAGGCAGGCGGTACAATGGTATTATGGACTCATGAGTCATGGAGAAATGCCATGATCTAGACAGCCAGGGCTGCATGTTTATTCCGCGAAACGCAGCAGCGAGCCTCCACTCGCTCGAGGATACCTATCTCTCTGAATCGTTCGTGCCTTCCGACGGCAGGTATGCTGATGCCTCTTCATCTACAGAGTAGTATTGCCTTTTGATATAGCCCTTATTCTTGATATATTCCTGTCTCTTGGTGCGGGCTGTAGCCATGCTCCATAGTTCTGACTATATATAGAACATTTTCTAGTCGAATATCCCGGAGGTGACAGCATCGGCTTTGATCCTCGAACCAGGTACCTACTATTTCTAGCCAAGGAAACCGCCGAACCCGGAAATGTACATATTTTGAAGATGCATCTGCCCTGGCCCCTGGGCTCATGCTGGTGTACATATTCGTAAGCATGTTTCCAACCACCAAATAGTATGATGGGTGGCAGGCTGGCAGCCCATCCATCACCCGGACCGCGTCGGACGCAAGGATGAGCCATGCCACTGCAGGCGGCCCCAGTGAACTCAAATCCTCGTTAGTAGGTAGATCGATAATCGATATGTGACGAGAGGATGCAGGAAAGCGCGGAGAGTAAAGCAACAAATTGCCGTCATTCACAATGCCATATAATGGACTCCACGTCGTCCACGATGAACCCCACGATGCACTACACGATGGACTCCACGGATACTTGAGAGCGGAAGGAGTGCCTGGCGCGACCCAGTTGTCAAGTTTAGACACTATGATGGGTGGAGGTTCAGCTGAACGTGTTGCTCATCGCGATTCATCGCAATTCATGGCCACTTCGTCGCTGATGTGGCCGTTTGACTTTGAAATTGGCAACTCGCCAACTGAGGCAAGAATCGCCAATTCGGCAAAAACCAACGACTGTATGTTGTAGCTGAAAACGCCGTCACGGGCAATCCCGTCCACAACTATCACCGTAGAAAGCGTCGAACGTTCTCTGGTGGAAGGAACCGAGGCACAGGCATCGGAGATTCAGTCCGCCCTGTTACCTGTAGCATGACACGAGCAATCGATTACGGAGTATGTACGGAGTATGTCGATACGTGCGCTAGAATACGGAGGAGCGCGCTTGTGCCTGACGTTTGTCGCCGTACGGAGTACATATCACATACATACGGAGTAGTCTGACCGTTGACGGATGGGCATGGCCCTTGGGTGCATAAGGCGCAATTTGGACGGTTTGGTTCCTTTCCGTCATCTTGCCCGTTGGAGCCATCCTACATTCATGCTTGACTTTCCAGGAACCAGATGACATCAGCAAGCCGATGTTAGTATGTAGGATTGTAGGTATGCTTGACGCTTCTGATAACGAGAAGAAGAGTGTGATGTGGCTTGTGCAATTCTGACGAGCAATTACATACCGGTAACACCTCTTTGTACAGACTCCAGAGTATGTAGGTACATATGTAATTGCATATACTACATAATGCACATGTGTGCGCAGTGGGCATGTAAGGTACGATACGGTACATACCAGGTAGTAGGTACTCTGTACTCATGTACCTAAGTACGGAGTACCTAGGTACATGTGTTGCCCATGTCAGTCGTGCTGCGAGGTACCATGCATGCCACATGCGGCATGCCTGTCCAATTTCCGTTGCAGTCGGCCAGGGGCTTGCCTGGCCAGTGGCTGCAGAAAGATGCGACTCGCGATACGACACACAAATTACAAACTTACAACATACAAGGCTTTCACCAGCCATCCGTCCATGACGAGCGCAGCCAATATGTAGGTAGGTATGTAGTTGAGAAATGCTACGCCACACACGGAGTGCAGGTAACTAGTAGGAGTCAGGACAAGGCTACCATTTGCGCCCGTCTCGTACGAGAGAGTCTCTCATGGGAAATGCCGGCAAGTGAGATGGCTTACCGTGGCTCGACTTGCATTACTCGATGGCAGTTTCATTGAGTTGGTCACGTCAGGCGCGTTGTCCGAGCGTTGCGCCCCTTGCGGCTATTGTTTGAGACTCCGTGACAATGACGGGGTTGACAACGAGTCGCAGACAAGTACTCCGTACATGGAACACGTCGAAAGGAGCAACCGTGGCCAAACAGCCGTGACTAGGAACTCCGTACTTGGAGTCAAGTCTGAGATCAGCAAGTTGCAACCAGTCTGATGTTGCAAATCGTGTTGACGCAGCGGTGGAAGATGGGACAATGGAAATCACCGCATACGGAGTACAGAGACAGCTTTGATACCCCACTTCGGCAACGCCGCACAATGGGCCAGGGTCAGCCCGCATCAACCAGGAACCGTCGGGTTGGTGGGTTCGTGTGAAGAAGCCTCCCTCCCGGGAGCAATCCCGGGATAAGATGAAGACGAAAGGAGATGTTGCTGTCGAATGAGTTGAGAACTTGAGCCAGGCGAAGATCGGACAAGCCAGCCTTGTGCTGCGGGGTAATCATTGTATGTACATATGTACATACATACCTATGTAGTACAGTATGAGGTACGGAGTATGTATGTAGGTATGTACGTAACTATGTACTCCCTATGTTCTACTCCGTACGTACGATGTCAAACCTAAAGGCTTCACGTGGCGTTGTACCTCGTTCTACGAGTACATAGGTACTTGCCAGCCAATGCCACGGCCGTGTCGCAGGCAGCAAAGACACAAGCTCGTGGCCGGACCTGCAATTTCGCAGCAAGGACGAGGTTTGCCTACGATGCAGATGCGATGCGACGACGTGTGCAGCGGATGCAATGGGTGTGTAGCGGGAGTTGTGATACATGCAGTGTGTCCTGGATGTAGTATGTACTCCGTATGTCCCAGCCTGTACCTACTCCGTACATATGTACCTACTCCGTGGGTACCTAGTAACCTACAAAATGCAGTGACGCGAAGCTGTGCCAGTGCGCGCCAAAAATAGGCAAAACTGAAGGGGGGTCTGCGACGCAAGTCATTTATGTAGTAGAGGGTACATATGTAGAGGTACCTAATGTCGCTAGGTATGTATCCCGTATTGTCATTGGTCACCTACCCGTTTAGGCCCCGTTTACGCCCCTTTTGTCCGGAGGGAGGGAGCAACTTTTTTGCACAAAAGTGACGCTATACCCGATTCAGCGCCGCCAAGATGCA
>SRQL01000386.1:0-26412 GCA_018360575.1 Claviceps sp. LM454 group G7
CTCTTGAGCTGACGGGGGCTTTTAGGAACCTTGACTTCGGACATCATAAATGACTGCTCCAGTGGATGCGTGATGGGGGATGACGAAAAACTTAGAGTTTCAAATCGGCTTATCAACTGATTCACAGTTTGGCTGTCCACGAAGATAGCAGGCTCCTGATGATCCTCAAAGGGATGCCCTTCAGAAGAAGATGATGTCGAAGAGGGAGCCAGCCTTAGAAGGGCCGTGAACTAAGGCACGTAATAATGGTGTTGACGGTGACAATGAGATCCAGGATCACTTCAGAAAGCGAATTGTTTATCTCTCCTGGCGCGATTGCCAGTGAATCTCAGAGAACCGAGGGCCGGAAAGGATGGAAACCCGGAAAAAGGTCGATAGGGTGTCCAGACGGACAAGGAACGGGATATCAGCTCACTAAGAACAAACAAGAGAAGAACGACTGATAGATCTTACAAGATCTACCAGACTAAAAAGGAGAAGATGGACCAGACTCCATTTACTATCAGAAAGACAGGAACTAAGTCCTCAAAACAAGACAAAACCCCCCTCACTCCTCCTCCCCTTCCTTCCTTTCCTCAGTGGGCTCCCTCCACTATTTTATTCAAATGCGACAGTTCCGGTAAGGCTCTTTCCGTTTGCCTAGGTACATGCATGGTGACTTCGTGAGGTGCTGCGCGATTCTATTCGTGCCTATATCCTCTCCACGGCTTTCCCGCCGTCATCACTGCTGCCTCGTGAGCACTGAGGATCGTGCGCCGTCACGGGAATGGGATTCGCCGGTTCGAAAGTGATGGAGAAGAGACAGACATAACCACAACTGACCTTGGAGAGGGAGAACGTCAAAACACTACAAATCTTCGAGAGCGGGCACTATGTAATAAGAACAAAAAGAGAATTATATTCCTTGGTATTAAGTAGCGACAAGCACAAGGCCACGTCAAGGACACCTCCCGCCCTCTCAACGTCAATCGATACCTGACAAAATCGCCTTCGGCAGCCCGAATTTCAAGCCCACGGGCTTCGCCGCCCATATGCAACCGAGGCCCTTAAGAAGCCAAAAGTCCCTCCCATGACCCGAAAGCATGTGAGACGCAATCCCAGCATGAGGTCTTGAAGGGCATAAGGGGAAGCTCGAGGTATCGATCTAGTCATCCAGTACAGCAACCTGGGGTGTTAACATGTCGAGCGGGCCCGCATGGCCTTCGTTTTCAACCGGGTGACGGGCCTTCCCCAGAATCTTCTCAAATCTACCTGGTACATGTCGGAGGAAGATCCGTTTGGAAGCATTTAAGAGATGCTGGCCTAGTTGGAAGCGGCCTTCGGTGACCCCAACGCTTTTACTATAAGGTGCACAAATGTCTTGCCTCCATTGATTATATTTGTAAGATATTCTTCGAATTTATTACGATCAATGGCGTATGGCACGCTCCTCTGTTTGGGTCGTGGTATCATGGGAGGACGATGAGAGCACCCTGATGAAGTTCGCTCGATACGTGCAACTATAAGGGCAGCGTTTGTCTTTTCTTTTACAAGTTCGACATCTATTTTATTCGACCCTAGCATGAGCCAATTCCATTGATCAAAGACCAAGTCTTCGTAGTTACAACGTTAGGTAAGTGTACGATTTCGACCTCCCGGATGCGAAATCCAGAATCTGCCTAGGGTACGCAGTCATGCGATGAAACTTCGTCACCACCAATCTGCCATCATCGCAACCCCGGGTCTGTCCAGCGCCGCCATCGCCATCAACAGAGCATGCATGAAACGAGACAAAATCACGTAGAGTACATAAATCGATAGAAAAGAGCAAATCTGGGCATTTTTTTTCTTTCTTTCTTTTTTTCTTGGCTTTTTTTTTTGAATGGTGATCTGTGAAAAATGGGCGTTGCACGGCTTTGTAGTATGAAGTTGGTTATCTTAGAGTGCTTCAGAGTTGTGTGCGTAGAAACATGAGTCGCGCAATTATCTTTCTCTAAGATCTCTGAAGATAATATAACAGCGTGGGAGCATCTGCCGGCATACATGAAAGATGGAGACAAGATTTTCACCGAGTACGTCGGTGGACGGCCGACGAAAGGTGATGTCACATGTGCACAGCAACTCGTCGCATGATTGCACTTCTCTGTTCGGAAAACTTTCAGTCAGTGTCGCCCGTCAAGTCGATGAGCGGCGCAAATCAACATGTGAACGGAGTCAATTGGTGACCTTCGGTGGTTTGAGAAATATATTTACAGCTTACGTATGTCTGTGTCGCCCTCTCAGGCAAGGTAGCTAGAGCAAACTGTCTGTATAGAACTTTTGATCAACGAAACTAATCAAACGAGGCAGATGATAGGAAAGAGACTGTTGAATAGCATTCTTGCTCAAGGCCAAAGGGAACCATTTAGCTAGCACCTGACAAAATATGAAGGGGTCCATCCACGGATACGCTTGCAGAGAATACGCGACTAAATCGAAATTGCCATCAAATCGGCCCCTTCTTGCAAACGAGATTTTGATGGCATCTTGTCCAGCCTCATAAGTTCCGAGCTCTGTGACATTAATGGATCTCTTCCCATACTCGCCATAGCTACGACTGTTTCTCCCTTGGTATAGTAGGCCACGAAGTTGGCTTCGGCGGGGTCACCTTGAATGAATACATCGTCCCAGCCGTTGGAAATGTTACCGCAGTATCTCAGTTGAGCGCCGAGTGCTGACCAAAAAATTGGAATGTGTTGTTTCTGCTTCTTGGATGGATCAATAATGTGAGCTGCCACGTGTCGGCCGGAATTTTGTGCGACGTTCCAATGCTCGATTCTGACAAGTGAGCCTTGCCCTCCTGGACCAGAATACGGGTGAGTGGCGATATCTCCCACAGCATAGACGTCCTTCACACCGGTCACTTGAAAGTTTTCGTCGGTCTGGATCGACCCATCCTTCTCAAGGCGGAGGACCGGGTTATCTTGGAGAAAATCTGTTGCTGGAGCAACACCAACACCCAGAATGACGAGGTCGGCTTCAATTCTCGTTCCGTCCTCAAGAGTCACAGCACCGACTTTTGATGGGTCTGATGTTGATGGCTCAGCGTTTTCGATGGCTGCGTCAAGATGGAACTTGACACCTTTGGCTTCAACAGACGCCTGAATGCCAGCGCCGACCTTTTCACCTAGCACGCGCTCTAGCGGAACTTTGCCAGTGCTTACGATCGTGACAGTATTTTCGGTGCACGTCGCGTTGGCAATCTCCATACCGATGAATGAGGAACCGACTATGACAATTTTCTTGTTTTTCTCGCCGATTGCTCCCACAATTGCTTTCACATCATGGACGTTTCGAAGGGTGAAAATATTTTTCAAACTGCGAAATCCACTCATTGGGAGTTTTTTCGCAGTTCCTCCGGTGGCCAGCACGAGCTTCGCGTAGGATATACTCTGGCCCCCTTTCGTCGACACGGTGTGAGTAGAAAAGTCTACAGCGGAAACCTCTCCATTTAGCCACTCCACGTTGCCACTTTCGAACCAGCTCTTGTCCCGTAGCTGTAGCTTTGATAGATCAGTCATAAGCGCCTTGCTCAGCTTCGGTCGATCAATTGGGTAGTAACCCTCATTGGAGATCACCGTAATGGCACCTCCGAATCCGTTCTCGCGCAGGCCCTCGACCACACCAATTGCACCGGATCCACCGCCTACAATGACGACCTTCTCGCCAGTTGATACACCAGATTTGCAAGCGAAATTTGGGTTTCGGCGGGAGCTCTTGATCGCTTCTTCGTCAGCAGTAATAAATACCGCGCCATCACGCTCATTGACATCGAAAACAGGTAGGGCGTCGAGGGCTGGTGCTTCCTCTACATCTCCGTTGCTCGTGCTGAAGCAGGCTGGAATTTTCAAAGAAGGCAAGAGATTAGCGAAGGTCGACGTAATCGAGTAGCTAACAGAGGATTATCATACCGCCGTGCCATGGACATTTGATCCGACCATCCGATGAAAGCACACCCTTGACGAGAGGAGCTCCATAGTGAGTACATTTCGCGCCAATAGCTTGCACCTTGCCGGCTGAGTGAACGAGCAGCACTTTTCCGCCTTCCACGCCCTCTACCTCTACCTCCTTTTTGTCTCCAGGTGACAAGGACAGGGACGTGATGTCCTTCAGTTTGAACGTTTGAGCCATGACAGGCCTGTTTGTCGTGAAGGAAAAGGAGTTGGAAAAAGTGTTGAAGATAGAGTTGCGACTTGAACGGGCAACGGCCAAGAGCGGAAGTCGATAATGAAACATGTACCGCAGAGATTGGAGCAGAGATTGGAATTTCGAATGTCAATGATGCGGCTCAAGTAAGCAGAAGACCAAAGGATGTGATTTGCAGGGGACATCAGCCGAAGACGGTAGGTACTCAGGTCGGAGGTCGGAGGGAAAAGCACTAGAGGAGAGGCATCAGCGGTATATACGTACCTGCCTACCTATGATGTCGCCGGTCGGTAGGCCGGTATGGGCACGAACATTCGTCATTGACTATTCTGTGATGACGAAAGCAGGGGGGGTTGGAGCCTATTTTTGGGGAGGATGCATTTGGGGATGATGACAATCCGGTACACCCCAAGTGGCCAGGCGCGTCAGTTAGAGCAGGAGCAGCGGGGTACCTATGTATAATAATGTACCTAGGTTAGTATGTACGTAGTTGCTTGTCCGGCTACTGAGCTACTCCGTACATATACCTCATAGATACCTGCCTAGGTGGCCACGTAGAGTATCGTTCAACAGTACATACGTACCTTAGGTACATACTAAGAGGTGCTTGTATGTATATAGTTTTGCACTCCCCAGACGCCTGAAGTGGGCTCGCAACCGCAAAATCGCAAAATCGCAAAACAGTTTCTCTAAATGCACCACAAATGCATGTACGTACATACATACATGATGTAGCCTGTAGTATGTCAATCAGTTTTTCTCGATTCTACATGCGAAAGATGTTCGATCACATACTCCGTAGATACGTATATATATGCTGCGTACATACGAATATCTCGACTCTTGTTGCAAATTGGCCGAAATTTGTCTGAGTGAGCTCATTATGTGTAGAGTTCCGACTTCCGAGTCGTGGACTCGTGGAGGCGGCAGGCCCCAAGCGGCATTTTTGCAGAGCAGTATGTAGTACGGAGTACGGAGACTGTTGAACTGAATGTAGGTACATATAGGTACATACCTACTCCGGTAGGTACCTAGGCGGTAACCGAATGCAGCCACCATCATATTTCATACGTCTGGTGTTACTAGATAGACCATCACCAAGTAAACGATCTCTGCTTCCGCGCATCTTACGGTCCTCTGCACCTTTTTTTTTGGATACCCCTTTGCATTCGCGCGTCATATTGAGGCTGATACTGGCCGCTGGACCGCCGATGTGTCTCTTGCGTTCTTCCGCCAAGTTCCGCGCCTTGATACCCCACTCGTTGGTGTCCAACCAGCTGAAGGCCTGAAGCCCAACCACGTTACATAACACAGGGAACCACTGCATCAGATGCATGTACATACGTACCTACATACATAATACATACCCTACCTACAGACTACAATTTGAACGTCCTTCATTCGTTAGCCTATGACGGCGGCCTGTATAATTCTGCTTCGACTTCATATTCTTCAAATCTCATCGATTTGACGATCCTGGCGTTGCCCCTCGGTTTCTGCCTGCGCTGAACAAAACTTCAGCTTGCGACCCACCATCTCCTTACCCCTTGCCTCAAACCACAGTGGCCCGATTGATCCTTTACAACGAGACCAGACACGACAGGACGTGACTGCGAGCGTCGGGTTCCTCCCTTCCAATACAACATCTTCGAATCCAGTCTTGGTCTTGCGCCGTTCGTTATATGAACCGCATTCCTGCCATGTGGAGCCTTTGATCATGGTGACCGCGACCCCAGCCGCTGAAGAAGACGATATTCCAAGCCTCTAGGTATCTTTGTGTCGCCGACACGAGACCATGGCTTCGCGAGCTCGCATTCCGACGCCCGATCGAATCTCCCGCCCACGAGACTGCAGGCGAGAAAATGCTTCCCCGTCACTCAACTGCTGTTGCGGCAGCCACCATTGTTTGTTGTTGCGCCGAAACTACTCCATCCTCGGGTCCGTCGAGAAGGATGCCCATACCGCTGCACAGCTTGGTCAGGTACGCCCATCATATCCTCTTGCCCATGTCTGGCCTCAGAAAGAGAATTCACTTTTGCTACAATGCGCATTCCTTTTACAAGTGTTCCCTCCATCCCCGTGCACGTGCCGAAAGTCTGGCTACCAGTTTGTCGCGTTCGGGGCCCATTCAAATTATCCACATGCATTCCAGCGAGCCTTTGCGGGTTTTCCTGTACGAAATGGCTCTTTGGTAACAATAAGACACCGAAAGGCCAATTTTCGTCACAGAATGCCCGAAGCTACACAATTTCATCTTCTGAGCATGTGTTGACGCATCAGATTTGCCCTTTCTCATAATTTCATTCCAATAACTCGAGTCACTCTCACCTGTACCACTTTGCACAACCTACTGAACATTTGCTCGATATAGGCCATATTAGCGAGACATGAGACTTTCATGGCGGATGCAGAACGGGAACGACTAGACTTGAACGAACGCATAGAGCGCCTTGAAATGGACAAGCATAACCTCGAAATCGAAAACGCGAATACGGTCGAAGAAAATCGAGGTCTATTGGAACAATTGGAGGCCTTGAACCATAGCCTGTCTGACTCCGACGTCAAGATCAAAAACCTGGAGTCGAGCTTGCTATCCGCGCAACAAGCAGTGCGTCGCTTAGAGGCTGCCGCAAATCGGGCTCAGGATGCCGAGCGTCATCTTGCTGCACTAGAAGAAGAGACTGACAAGCTTCTCACCGAGCTTCGGGCTTCCAAAGAGGATCATAGAACCCAAATTCAACGATACAAAGAGGCCCAACGGGAATTAATGGATATGCAGGACCAGCTGGAACGTATTGAAATCGAGGCCCGCCAGGAACGCCAACATTATGCCGAGACGGTGGAAAGATTGGAGCGTCAACGCGAAATTGAGAAGCAACTAGATGCTGCTGCTGGTCGACTGAAGGGTGCCGCAGCTACGAAGAATATTCAGCATCACAAACATGACAGCAGAGTCATTGGGCATTTTGTACGTGACTTGTTGCAAGACAACGCAAACCTTCAACTGGGCATTCGCGAAATGCGAGAATTGCTCATGAACTCCAATGACGAAATTCAGTCATTGAGGGATGAGCTTATGCCGCATCAGCCAGCGATGAGTGGATCTGCAGACGTTACGTCCACACTGAGGACAGAGCTTGAACCCGAATATCGATCTTCTTCTTCTCAACAATTGCACATTCATCACCATTACCACGTGGCAAAGCATGACCATCGCAAGCCAAGGAAAAAGAGACAAGGCCTATTTCCTCGGGCTGTCAATCCGATCACAGCCTCAAGTCCACACCAGCGACATTCTAGCCAGTGGGGATCTGCATCGTCCTCCACAGCATCAGCCTTTCTGTGCCGCCTTCCAGAAGGGCAGGAATATCGCACACTGCCCAAGTCCGGAAACGTGTGGGATGAACGTTCTCAGACAGCATCCGACCTGTATTCATCTGTGCCAAGTTCCCCGCAGACACACCACCAGCGCTTATTCGACGCTGGCCACAATGACTCCGATCTGGTACTCTCCCCGAGCACAAGTTTAGATACTCTATCTCCTGCTTGGCCGCCTCGCCATTACAAGAGACCGTCAGTCTCATCGACTCACAGCTTCCAGTCGCTTGCCATGTCTATCTTAGATCCTGCACCAAATACTCCATCGCCGAAAGAAGCTCACGCCATGCACACAATGTATGCGGACAACATTATCGCGGAGGAAGATGAAGACGTCCAGTCTCTGCCTCCATTGAGGCAGCTCTCACCCCCGAAACTCACAACGGAAAGTTTGACATCTATGAACGAGACCTCGGCCGAGAGGCATCCTGCTTATGTCAATGAAATGCTCCCTCGCAGCCGATTGCGTTGTGTGTCTTCATACGAATCCATCATGTCTCTTGCGGGCGGTCTTGACATACATACACTGAAATCGCGACCGAGTCAGATGACGTTGCGTCCGCTTGGTGGAGCAGATGCTGTTGTGACAGGTCTTATCGCTCGTCCGACTTTATCCCGTTCCACAGCGAAGCGAAGCGATGCGGTATTGCGGGACAAATTTGCAGGATCTCGACCGTCGCGGTCCGTATCCGCATTTGCTGTGTCACGACTGCCATCAAGCCCTTCGTCAAGTGCTACTGGAACGCTGGGAAAAGTCGTAGGATGGCGTCCTTGGGGAGGGGGCGTGTCCGCCTCAAGTCCACGAACCAGCTGCCCGTCTGTAATCAGTGCAGATACAGACATACATGGGAATAGAGAATTTCATAGGGCGCCTGGAATAAATCAACCTGGGGCAATCCCAGGATTCCCGCAGTACTGGTCATCTCGGAAGCGAAAAGGCGCACCAGCCAAGGTTACTGCCGATCACATTGATCGCGACGCATTGATTGACATATTACAAGAATAACGACATGTTGAGAAAACTGGCTGGCTTTTTTTGAGCGTGGACGTGCCAACTTTGGGTTTCTTGGCAGGATGGCGGGAATTGGAGTCGAACTTGAAAATCCAATCTGTTCGGGGATCATTCTGGCGTTGGCAGTGCCACGCCGCAGTGGAAACACGATGTAATTTCATTTGTATGATCAAACACACCTGGCGTTCTTTATCGATGCCGTAGATACCCACGACCACATTCGAAGGTCGCACTTAGTTTATTATGTACCTCGTCATTTATTATTTATCAAGCATGAAACTGTAAAAACATATATAATTCGGATCAAAGCCATTTACAGGAGTGATTCAAAGCCTACTTGAAAAGAGGGTCTGTCATGCATTAGACCTTGTAGGTTGTGCATTTGCCCTTGCTAAATGAGTTCACTCTAATATTGTCATCTTTTTATCCAGAGGCAAAACTACATTATCGGGCCGCTTCATACGTACTATCAAGTTCTCATTTCGCTTTCTGGGCAGTGGTACATAGCTACCCCTCGGCAGCGACTCCGAACATCTGTCACTGTTGTCGTCGTCGTTTCAATTACAGACTGCAGTTGGAATTTGGGGCTTGGAGTTACTACCTGAAGCCATAGGCTTTTGGGAATGGCACACACCAGATTTCATGATACATCATATACGCTTCTCGACTCTGTGAGTCAGTTCAGGAGCGCCATTCGATACAGCAATGTGCTGCCAAGACCATCGTCGAAATAAAATTGAGCCGCGGCTTTTTTTTTGGTTATTCTACGAAGTTCGACGATGTCTTCAATGATGTACGGCGGGGAGTACTACTAAGTAGAACCGCTGGTTGCAAATGTTCACCATTACATGTCACTGTAACTTGAAGTTGCATATCAAGGGTTCCGAGCAAGTTTCTGACAGTCAATCTATGTTGTAGAGCTGATAATATCACATTTTCTAGGAGTCGTCACGGAATCCTGCGTGAATCCTTCTAAAGGTATGCACTCATCAACGTTTCTTTTTTCCATGAGTGAATGGGTTCATAACTATACTGAAGGAACGTCCGAGATACAGTCACCGCTGACCAGAAAGCTGGAAGAACCTGGAAAAATTGCCAAAGCACGGACCGTGAGGCATGATTTGTCCGCAAAGTAGCCGCGCTCGCCGCTGGCTATATGAGGACTGAAAATGTGCGCCATGCTCTCTGCCTGCCTGAACGTCTTCCTCGGCCATATGAGACATGAAGGGGCTGTCATCCTGGCCCATCCAAGTCCATTTATCGAGATTTGGATGAATTGTGCCGATGCGTAAGTTATCGAGGTCTTGTGCTGGAAGTTCCTGGAATAAGGGTTACAGAATTTATCGCTCATGTTGTTTAGGCCATTGTTAGACTCTCGAGATGTGAATAGTCGTTTGAGTAAAGACGAGCAGTACGTTGACACTATTTCAAACCTCAGGCCCATGAGGCGTTCCGGTAGAATATAAAAAATCTATGGAAGTTTCGAAGTTTACAGAGTAGTCATCGATTAGTAATTACTAGATGCAGGTGGCACTACATGGCTATACAGTAACTTATTGATATCAGACGCCGCCAAGGTGGCTGCTAAATTGTATTCGCGGCTCTTGCCGAGCTTCGAAAAAGTTCATCTAGGTGTGTATATTTATAAAACTTAAGTAACCCGTCAAAACGCTAGTCGTTCCTTATAACGCCGAGTCTGATAGCGCGAGTCTCGAGAGGGAATGTCCACGTCAGGAAAAAATTGAATCAAGAGAGGTGAGCGAAAGACACCTACAGCCTTGGCTGGCCTCTTGACTAAACTTTGAAGAGCAACAGCAGTGAGCACGAAGAACGCGCGGGCAATAATGATGATGATGGCGGCCAACTTTCAAGTGGAGATTGAGCTTCACGCACAGGTCCCTTCAACAGACCGCCCGCAAAATATATATACAAATAAACAAAATTAAATAAGAAGAATCCTTGGAATAGTCTCGGGGGATTTTTTCGCTACAGAGTATGATTGTCTACAGTAGTAGTGCTGAGTCCTGACTCCCAGTATGTAATATGTATTATGTATACGCCGTTTCCACGTCTCAAGTGCTACATGATTCCACATGAATCATCGCCAATCACGCTGTGTCACTGTGATACAGTACTCATTCATTTTCGGAGACGATAGGACCATCCATGTCTTGCCATGTCTTGGGTGACAGTGTGTGATTTGTGCTCGTCATCCGCACATGCGTAAGAAACCAGATCAAATATACTCCTCCGGATGCGACGGGCTTGTCAGACCTGTCGGAACCTTCAGAGGCGCCGCGACACCGAAAAGGCCTGAGGTAACAGCTCCCGAATCACGCAGCGTGGTCAAATACGATAGACAAGTTCTCGTTCGACTGCTTTTTTCTTCTACATAGGAGGAATGTCCCGATAGAGTGGAGCGTGCATTTAGGCGTACGTGGGCCATTCATGTACAGCCACTGTACATACCTAACCTTTCGGCCCGTCGGGACTCGGGAGGGAGTTATGGCCCATGGGCCATACAGGATGATGATACAGCACCTCTAGGTACTGTAGGTACTGCGTCAGCGACTAACTCTCAACGAACAAACTTATGCGTAAATTATTCCATAATCCTCTCGGTCAGAAGATCGCCAATATGTACCTCTCTATGATATTTGCATGTGAAGATATGCACTTCTCCCGATCGGAAGTCGCGCAGAGTCGCATTCTCACCAATATTCACAGCGATCGCACTCCCGTCTCTCTCGTCCACGATTAGTATCCCGTCCGATGAAGCCGTGTATCGTGCGGCTGTTGCTCACTGGATACTACTCGCTTTTGGGGTTGTGCAACGTCACGACTGAGCGCGATGTGCGGCAAGACGCCAAACAAACACATCAGGCATAGCGTCCATTTTGAATTAGTCGCTGAGACATATGACCAAATCGCTGAAGTATATTTCCATACTCCGTCCGGAGGACGGCATGGTTTGATTACAACTTAGGTAAAAGTATCTACCGAAACCCCGGACAATTGAAACAAGTCGGCGATGGTACCTGTCGGAGAGCGTTTCGATATGTACCAGGATATGCCTTGAGGCTTCCTGTTGATGGGTGCTTACTCCGATTGCTCTCAGTAGCAGAGAAACAGGCAGACGCTCACGTCGCAAGTTGCAATTGAACCGGGACATTATACTGCCGTGATTATGGGACTTCGCCAACGCGTACTTCGTGAAGCTCTCGACTCTACCTGATATCGGCTCTCTACGGAATGCATCGTCATTAGGCGTGTAGATTGCACGTATCGTTCTTCGGCCCGCAAATCGACGATTCTTCTTGGCCCGGCGTGGAGTCATCATAGGCGGGACTTTTAGAATTCGAGCCCTATAACCAATGAGGGCATAATAGGCGGCCATTCTTATTACTCAAAGTACGGGGTAGAGGCCCTTGGCACCACATGTGACTGCGGACATGGCTACCTACGTACGCGCCTTTCGGATCGCCAGCCTCTACGACGTGCGTTTCCTTGTTATTGACACTGCATCCTCAACCCCTCAATGAAGACATGCAATGCTGTGCGACAAACCTTTTTCGCTTTAGGACGTGGCTACTAAAGATGTTCTCAAATCAGCGCGATCATTCGATCTCTCAGAACGACCGAGAAAAACTTGTCTCTGCCTCTGAAATTCCGAATGGCCTTTGAAGCAAAAAAAAAATGGAAGTTGCGATAATCCACCCCGAGATTTACAACAGTCGGGCTGAATTCATTGCCGAGTAACATCACCGGGTTTAAAGAACAACTGTATACTTTACCCGTACGACTCTACGATGCCCCATACCGTATACGAAGATCTAAATGCCGGATTTTGGCCGGTCCCGGATTCTTCTTTAAGTGCATGATTGACACTGCATAAGCTAATTCTTAAGAGCATTGTTCTCGGAATGTGATACTTGTTTGGAGCTATATTGACGATAATTGTACTAGAATTGAGATGTTGGGACTTGGCAGCGTACTTCCCAGGGCCATGGTCCCCTATCACCTAAGTCAAGTCTCTTTCGCAAACCTTCCTTTTCCCATCTCATACAAGATTCATAGTTCATAGATCTTTAATTCTGCACGGTGCCTGTACAATTCGTAACAACTCGCAAATTTATGATACAATGTGCCAGGGCCGGGAAAGCGTGCTTTCCGGGATAAGCGTAAGCATGTTGCGCGATTGACACTCGTGACTCCACGACAGTGCGGCCTCGCGTCATGTCCATCGTGGGCCTTGGGAATGTGGCTGTACAATAGGTGAAACCCGATGGATATAGCTCCTCATATAAAAACCGCCTTTCGAGTTTACAATGCTCGATATTTAAGGTTACTTTACATGCCAAGATGTATTTTTATTCCTATTTGAAGCTTAACTCGGAGGTGACAGGTAGCTTATGCATAGAATGCATCTCTAATGACGCTTTTACATAATATGCCAAGGGTCGGTCTTTGAAGGGTCTCTGGCTATTATTGCTGATTGGCGTGGCCTGCAGAGATGAGCAGGAGAAATCGTGCTGTGTATTACATATTACCTGTTTGCTTCTGCGTAGATTTTGTTTCGTAACACAAACATGAACGAATCTACAGCTCTACCACTTCAAGCAGGGGGTTCTCATTGCCTCTCTTATAAGAAGCAATATCTTGACTTAGTTTCCTGGTACCAGAGCTTTCACGTTTACACTCAGTACACAGCCTATCTACTTGGCAACATATCAAAACTTCTTTGATGCGCTTTATTCTCCAGCAATATATCTCGTCTCAGTCTCTTCAGTCTTCACCATGATGGTAGAATATTCCGGCCACACCTTGCCCACATGCTCATCGCATATCGCAGTATACCGCCATAGTGACCATACTTATCGTCGGGAGTCTCATATTGCGATAGTGGGGGCTGGTCCGCGTGGAACGAGTACTTTGGAACGTCTCTGCTCATCTGCCTCACAGCTCTCTGGCACAAACATCAACGTCACCGTGCATGTCATCGACCCATACCCCCCTGGAGCAGGCCAAGTATGGCGAACGGACCAATCGCCACAGCTCTTGATGAACACGGTAACATCGCAAGTCACGCTGTTCACTGACAAAAGCGTGCTATGTGATGGACCTATTTGCCCAGGTCCAAGCCTCTACGACTGGGCAAAGACTGCTGAGCCACAACTGGGCCCAAACGACTACGCGACTCGAGCACAATATGGCCGTTACCTCGAGTGGGTTTTTGAGGAGATTCTTCGTACGGCTCCCGGTCAAGTTACCATCCGGACTCATCAAGCTCGAGCAATTCAGTTAGATGATGAGCCAGACGGAAGTCAGACCATTACCTTGTCTACTGGACAAGTTTTATCGGGCTTGGCAGCTGTCGTTTTAGCTCAAGGCCATCTTCCCCTTCGTCCGGACCCGCACTTACAGCAGTTTGCGAAAGTTGCGTCTCGACATAGGCTGCGGTACATCCCTCCTAACAACCCAGCAGATACAGATCTGTCGGAAATCGAACCTGGCGAAAAAGTCATCTTGAGAGGGTTGGGCCTCAACTTTTTCGACTACCTGACCCTGTTCACGACTGGAAGGGGAGGCCGCTTCACAAGGTCCGCCAGCAATGAGTTGCTGTATATCCCTTCTGGCAAGGAGCCTCAAATGTATTCCGGATCACGCCGCGGTATTCCCTATCATGCTCGTGGGGATAATGAGAAAGGGGCATTCGGCCGGCACGAGCCTACCATACTCACCACCAAAGTGATTGATGCATTCAAACAGCAAGCTAAAAAGGTGGAAGCGCCAGACTTCAAGAGAGACGTATGGCCATATGTCTGCAAGGAAGTAGAGTTGGTGTACTATGAAGCATTGTTATGCAAACGACAGCGTACGACATCTCTCGAAACAGCACCGACCAATTTTCGAGCCCGTTTTCTCTCTACCTTACATGGAAGTCGTCAAGAGGCTCAGGTTCTGGAGCAGTTCAATATTGCCAAATTTGAGCGTTGGTCCTGGGATCGCATACAGCGTCCCCAAGGCAGCTGCAAATTTGACACACCTGATCAATGGAGAGATTGGGTACTCGATCATTTGCGAAAAGACGCCGCGGAAGCTACCATTGGGAATGTGAGCAGCCCACTAAAAGCAGCGTTAGATGTCCTACGAGATATAAGAAATGAGGTCCGACTTATTGTAGACCATAACGGCGTCACAGGGGAGTCATATCGTGACCATCTGGACAAATGGTATACTCCACTCAACGCCTTCCTGTCAATTGGCCCCCCCCGACATCGAATCGAGGAGATGATTGCCATAATGGAATCCGGCTTACTTGATGTTCTTGGACCTCGTATTCACGTCACAGCCAAGGATGGGTTGTGGGTGGCACAATCACTGGATATAGCCAATTCGTCAGTATACGCCAATACTCTCATTGAAGCGCGTTTACCACACACCAGTCTCAGGCAAACATCAGACGACCTCCTTTCCTATTTGTATGAGACTGGCCAATGCCGCCCACATGTCCTTGACGGATATGAAACTGGTGGAATGGACATCACGACCAGTCCATATAATACCATTGACTCTCACGGTAAAGTTCATGAGAAACGGTTCGCACTCGGAGTTCCCACTGAGGGAGTTCATTGGGTCACTGCTGCGGGTGCACGGCCGGGCGTGAATTCGGTCACTTTGACTGACGCTGATGCCGTAGCTCGCGCGGCTTTGTGTGCTACTCTTTTTTAGTACCTATGAATTCTTTCTCCAATTGATAACAATGATGTATGATCAAATTCAACTTTGGATCAAAGACGCATCTGAAAGTGAAATGTATTGAGTTTAGAAACCTTTGTAAATAGATTGACGGTCGCTTCTCGAGAACAAGTCAAAGAGCCACGCGGCAACTCACACATGCTGAGCATTACAGTCTTCAATTCTCCCCACCTCATGTATTCCATAGGTAGATCGGAAACATGACCTGCGTGCTATGTAGCAATCTAGACCCCCTGAATTCGCCTTGTATTGTGGTAATCGTGGTACCACGCGTGCAGATATTCGTAACATTATTAACCTCAAGTGGCGGCGAAGTCGGCAATGAAGTATTTACATGAGTGTCGAAGTTTGTCGAAAATTTCGGCATAGTATTTAGATTTTAGCGGATTGCCAGTCGAACGCACGCTTTATTGATTGACGAAGGAGGGTAACTAGGTGGCAAGAACTCCAGTCAGTAGACGTAAGAAACTTTCTCCACCTCATTCTCCCTGGGACTTCGAAACTCTGATGGTGTTCCTACCTCAATAAACGCGAGACTCTCGAGCGTCTAGTCGAATCAATAAGACAGCGGTACGTTATTCACGTATTTGAGGTTGCGGTTATCCTTCTGAGGGACGTCAGCAGAGCGATCGACGAGCTTGCTCTGCTCCACAGCCAAAGCCAGGCCGGAGATGGCGAGGAGGATTGCAGCAGCGATCTTCATGTTGGAATTCGTCGGGAAAAAATCGAGGGAGGAGTGGTTCTTGGGAATCTATTTTACAGGCTGGGGCGTGATTCGGGTTATGAGTTTCCCCCAACAGCGGTGCGACCGTCGAGATGTTATATGTTTTTGACGAGTCACGAGTCACGACCGGTCCTGGTCCTGGTGACAACGCAGCGATGGTTAGTGCAAACCCGGTAATTACGCACCACTTTGGCCAGCTTCTGGGTATATTCCTACGTACAAATGTATGCACACGTGATGGAATTCGACGGGAGGCCCCGGCCGGCGGGAATGGGGCCGAGAGCGATGTGCCTTCAGGATCAGCACTGCTTACTCCGTAGAAGTTTTAGGACAGCTTGTCACCAGGCGTACGGACACGTACGAAATCCACTCACGAATCAGCGTGTGTACATATTCTGTTCTGCCTGAAACGCCTGCATTAATCAACAATCAAAATACCAACTCCTTACTCGTGGCACAGATCATATTACCGACCTACATATATGGAGTAAGACGCTATGTATTAGTCTGGGAATCCCGAAGGGAGGGTATCGCTACCCAGACGAAGGAGTCATTGATGGAAGGCTGGGCGCGGGGTTGCGGAGTTGCATGAAAGGCGGGGTTCCAAAAGAAACGCAAACCTTCACAGGTACCTAGGTACTGTCATCGCGGCAATGCACCTTCACCGACGACCGCCAATTTTTTTACATAGGACCTAGGTACTGTACTCGTGGCGCACCTATAGCATGCAAGACGGTATGAACACGAACCAGTCGAGTCATTGCGTGTCGTGGTCCAAGACGACCCAATGTGGCGGTTTGCGGCTGTTTTGTACAGTGTGCAACACCGCTGAGAAACCTTAGGTACTTCGTACAGGATTCCACGAGACCTCGCAGGAAATGCTTAGTTTCGTAAGCTAGCGACCCCTCATCCGCGCCACCCCTCATCAATGTGGATTGAATTCGATTGACGTTACCTTAGGTACCTACTTCGTACTCCGTATCAATATTCAGTCAATTGTCTACGGACTATCTGCCACTCCAACAGGAGCGATTCAAATGCCTGGGTAGTCTCGAGAATCACGCACGGCGGCGCAGGTTGCTGTCTCGTATCTGATTCTCTTTCTGCTCCTGTGCCTCCAACATAGCCTTGTGCTTTGTCTGGCCATCACAATTGTTGTCCATGTTATGAATGTTGGCCAATTGAATTCTCGAATGATCAGGATTTTTCTACGCCAATTGATGGTTTTGAGACTCAATTCGGGTCATGCGACGTTCACGAGCAAACGTGGTTTGCAAATCAACAGTGCTTGATCCCCAACCACTTGCTTTTGCGATTTGATCGCGTTGCAACTTGCGAGTCGGGACAAAAGTTCACAAAACCAGGGTCAATTTTTGGTAGTGGCGCTTGTGGCGGTGGTGGTGTGGTGTGGCACTGTGGATGTGGACTTGAATATCCCCTCTGACGGTCACTGCCCACAAGTTACAACCGGACTTCAAGCACAGGCCGCAGACGAAGCACCTTCGAGCCATCATCAGGCCCGAACCAGCGACGCCCTCTACCACCAACACAGCGTTCAGCATTGTGGTCGTGCTGGTAATACTACCTACCTAAGTTAAACCAAGCCAGTCTGGCCAGCATCTTTCCGAATCAAAATTACCTGGTCCCGTGTCTCGTCAGCGCGCGGCACGCGGGACAGATGGCACCTCGCGGCTTGGCGATAGGCGAGTCAACTCTCTTGAGTCCTCCCCCTTCCTCGGAGGGCACTCGGATGTTGCGCAGACACCGCTGTTCGACCTTGCTGTGTTTCGCAATCGAAGTCAGCATAGCCAGTTTCTCATGTCGTCGTCTCGGACGTTGAAAGCCTGAAAGCCTGGCCAGCCCAACGCAAACCGTACACCCACGACCCGACTTTGTCGAGAGGGCCTGATAAGATTGGAAACCGTAACAGGCTCGTTTTCACCCGACTAATTCAAACGTCCACTTTCTCCTCGTTACGCTTTTGAGGGACATTTGTGTTCCCATCGATTCGATCGCTTGCATTGCGTGCGACTAGAGAACTCGCCATTATGTCTTCGATCGCTACTGACGCAAAAGGCAATGGACCGTACACAATCAAAGAAACTGACAATGGAGTCACCGAGGGCGGAACGTCCCGCAGTCTAGGCATTGATCAGACGCGCGACATTACCGAGATGGAGCATGAACTGGGCTTCTGGAAAGCGGTACAGATGTACCCCCAGGCTACATTTTGGGCCATGTTCTTTTGCATTGCCGTCGTCATGGCCGGCTTCGATGCCCAAATTATCACATCGTTTTACGCATTGCCTGCCTTTCAGCGCAAGTACGGTGATCGTCTCGACGATGGCAAATTTGAGGTCGCCGCCCCCTGGCAGACTGCCTTGGGTATGGGGAATCCCATCGGTCAGGTTCTGGGCGCTCTTGCCAGTGGCTATCCATTGCACTATCTCGGTCGCCGAAAAACGCTAGCCATCTGCTGTTGCTGGTCAATCGGCTTTGTCTTTGTCCAATTCTTTGCAACATCCATTGGCATGCTATGCGTTGGTGAGATCCTAGGAGGTCTCGCATACGGCTTTTACGTCGTAATTGCACCAACATATGCCTCCGAGGTATGCCCTCTTATCCTGCGAGGCTTTCTTACTACATCGGTCAATCTGGCATTTGTTATCGGCCAGTTCGTCGCCCAGGGCTGTGCTGCAGGGGTAGAGACACGTCTCGATGAGTGGGCATACAGGATCCCATTCGTAAGTCTCCAAACATTGATTGGCTGCTGATTGAAGAAGCTGGCATCAGCTAATGGTGTTGGTTCTTCACCCCCATGGCTCTAGGCTATACAATGGGTTTGGCCGGTCGTATTGCTCGCAGGACTGCCTTTTGCCCCGGAGAGCCCCTACTGGCTTGTCCGTTGTGGTAGAACAGCGGAAGCTCGTACGGCGCTTCTCCAACTGACTTCCAGCAAAAACCGCCCAGACATTGACAGAATCTTGGTGGGTATTGAGCAGACAGATTTGCTGGAGCGCGAGTATGCCACCCAGACAACCTATTGGGACTGTTTCAAGGGCATCAGTCTTGTTCGAACAGAGATCTCTGTTATGGTCTACCTAATTCAGGTCATTGGAGGGAATCCCTTGATCGGATATGCAAACTACTTTTTTGAACAGGCAGGGCTCAGTTCATCTGATGCGTTTAGTAGTGAGTCTCATTCCCGCCGCAACTTATCGTCTTGTGGAGCGATTGTGCTTTTGAGCTAACCAGCAAACATTATAGTGGGTGTTGCAAACACGGCCCTTGGTTTTGTTGGAACCATAATATCTTGGCCGTTGATGAATTATGTCGGTTTGCCCTGATATAGGTACTCGGTGGAAACGTGACTAACTGAAGCGTAGTTTAACCTGGGTCGCCGAACCATCTATAACTCAGGCTTGGCTGTCATGACGGCTCTCTTGTTCATCATTGGAATCCTGAGCATACCTAAAAACAACACAGGGGTCATATGGGCAATGGCATCACTGATGGATGTATGGACCTTTGTCTATCAAATGACTGTTGGGCCCATATGCTTCGTGATCATATCTGAGATTTCCGCTACTAGACTCCGAGAACGGACTATCGCCATCGCCACAGCTGTCCAGGCAGGTGCCAGTATTGTAACTACAATCGCCATGCCATACATGCTGAACAGCAACGAGGCTAATTGGGGGGGTAAAGCTGGGTTCCTGTTTGGGGCTATCAGCGTTGTCTGCCTAGTGTGGTGTTACTTTCGATTACCTGAGAGTCGAGGCAGAACATACGAGGAGTTGGATATATTATTTCAGCGAAGGATATCGGCTCGTGAATTCAAGGCATACGATCTGCTGGCTGAGGCCAACGACACTCACCGTAACGTTCGGCAATAGCTGTGTCCTCTGATGAGACCTGCATACCAGACATGTCACATGAGCGATTTCATTGCTCAGCTGTTTGAAGCTCGAATGCGGGATCTTTTAAATCTATGTACATAAAGGCGACCTGCAATGTGTGCTGCTATGCCGCGGTACGATGAACTCGATTCTCTCTGTCGCACCAACTCCTACCACAGAGTCGCGACTCGCATGTCCACTTATGTATCTAAGAAAGATTTCCTGATATGAACACCGGCCCAGAATCTCTTATGGTGGTGGATGTACCTATTTGCTCGCCATCACAAGGCTGGGTGCTTGGCGGAGACGTCGGGACTCGGCCACGCGTACTTGAGTATCATTTCCATATGACCTATAGTTTGGTTGAAAAGCGCTTTATGCGAATTCCACCTGATAATCTTCTTGGAAGTGTTGTTTGCATTAATATCCTGGCGCAATGTCTGTCCATTCAATGGAGCTTCTGGGCCCTGGAGACCGGGGCGACGCTCCAGAAACACCCTTCTTAGGCGGTCAACGGCGAACGCTCCGAAGTGGAGGATTCGTCATTTATTGACGCGGCCAAGGCCTACTAGTTTTATAGCTTGTGGTCACATTGTGCGTCTGCAGCCAGTGGAAAAACTCGACCATTTTAATTCTTGAGTAGACGGCATAGGTGGTAGATCAAGTTTCACAACTTGCCTTGAAACCTCCTCTCTTGGCGGGATATAGTAGCCTTCTGGCTCGACGACGTTTGAACTGCGTGAACTGCTACCTACTCGCGGCACTAGTAGTCAATTGGCAGGTCACACCGAAGGGAAATGTAGTCGCTCCATGGAAACCACAATGCACATGATACGTATGGAAGTAAGGATTATTGTTGGGTGATGATGTCACGCTAGGTGTCCGCTCGCTCGTCCTGTGACGTATCTCTAGCTTCTGGATCTTTAGAACATGACTTAAACACCCACGAATCACGATTCCACGAATTGAGCCAATTGACTGTGGGAAAGGACAGAATACTAGTACGTCCTTGTGCGATTTGACACGGGGTTTTGCGCTGTGGACTTGAACGGATGAGGGCTATGACGAGAGACGTTGTTGATGGCTGAGGTTGTGACCACTGACAGTGTGACTTGCTGCCTGGCTGACCTTGTATGTACTTGGTCATTGAGGCTTTTACCGATGCTTGCATACAATCTCGAAATGTGAATAGGCGACTAAGTGCTCTCATCCATGCACGCGGCATAAACATGTTGCCTCACGACCAAGTCACGGCCAAGTTCTGTGCATTGGATGGCCAAGACAACGGTGGCGATCGAAGGCTTGGCACCGACGACGGCGGATTATATGCGACCGTTAATTTTTCATGTTTTCTTGGACGATGTTATCTCGATCTAATGCATTGAAGGGTTTGTGAGAAGAGGAATGCGAAGACTCTGACAATCTATGTATATAAGATGTTCGCTCCGCGCACCGCTTAAGAGTAGTGGGCATTCGCACGCACGTCTCGAAATTCGAATACCTGTACCGATATTGCTTGTCATTAGACTCAAGGACTACGATTTTAGTTTTCCAACTGTTCTTTCCATATATTGGAGCTATCGGTACTATTTTACTTGACCTTTCAAGAAAGCACAATGCTCAGAATATCTTGGTTGATCACGGCGCTCGCAGCCGCTGCCCTGTCCATCGCATCGCCACTGGGGAAGGTAAAGGGTATTCAGACATTCGACTCCCTTCCACGGTTGATTCTCTACTTCCAGACAACTCATCACCCAAACGGTGCTCCAATTTCCATGCTACCACTCGTCAACCAGAAGGGAATCGCTTTGACACATCTCATTGTATGCTCTCTCCACGTCAACGAGGGAGGGGAAATCCACCTGAATAACTACCCGCCCAGTCACCCTGTCTTCTATACTCTCTGGAACGAAACCAAAGTATTGAAGAATGCCGGCGTAAAGATAATGGGAATGGTCGGCGGTGCAGCACCAGGTTCCTTTACCAAGGGAACTTTGGACGGCAACCGCGCAACGTTCACGAAATATTATCGCCAACTCCGTGATGTTATTCATCGATTTGAACTTCAAGGCTTGGACATTGATGTCGAGCAGCCCATGAGCCAAAAGGGCATAGAGAGGCTCATCAACCACCTACGCCGTGACTTTGGCAGAGACTTCATCATCTCACTGGCGCCCGTTGCCTCGGCTCTAGAAAACGGCGGAAATCTCAGTGGATTCGACTACGAACGTCTAGAGGCCCGCAGCGGCTCCAAAATCAGCTTTTACAACGCTCAATTCTACAGCGGCTTTGGAACCATGGCAAACACGTACGACTACACGAGTATCGTGTCGAATGATTTCGAAGCATCCAGAGTGGTTGCGGGACAGCTGACCACCCCCAGCAACGGGTACGGCTACATCCCCTTCGAGAGCTTGAACGCCACGGTCGCATCACTGAAGAGCAGGTACGGCGAGATCGGGGGGGTCATGGGTTGGGAATACTTCAACAGCCGGCCCGGCGGCACTGCTGAGCCCTGGGAATGGGCGCAAATCATGACGCAAATCCTGCGACCCAATTCGGTTCCAAGACTGGCCATTACCAAGGTCACGGCGGATCGTCTCACGGCAGCGTATCACCAGAGTAAGGCATCGTCTTCGGATTCGCACGTTTTGAAGCTTGGACAAACTCCAAGTACGCCGGATGTGGATTATTATGCCATGGTGAATGCGTGATGTTGCAGTTTTGGACGAGTGATCCGGGGGCACATGGACAAAAGCAATAAAAGCCTTTTGAGGACAAGAGTTCAGGTTACTTTTTTTTTGCGGCTTCATCGGCATAATTATTAATAATAAATGGCTCCGCCGTTCGGGTTATACATAGAACAATCTTGCCCGCCTGCTGGTCAGCGGTCGTCCATCCGACGAGCTGGCGGGATTGGCTTGGCAATGTATGTACATACGGAGTATGTAGGTACTGTAGGCCAGCATCGGAAAGCGAAGATGGGGGACGCGAAAGCGTAATCTCGGATCACCAAAAAGAAAATTAAAAGTCAATTCGGGGTATACTCCGCACTGCGCAGAGTCGGCATCTCTAGCCTGTGGAGAGCACCTACTCCGTAGGAGGTACATTGGGGCCACTGTACATCTAGATTCTGTCCCTGGGGCCTGGACATGGGCACGGGCTTAACAGCCGATTGTTCGGCTTGATCCACGGGGCCGCGTGGATGGGTCACGACCAGGGTTCGTGCCACAGGTGACAGAAGGGAATGCAACTGTGCCTCCATATGTAGGTATGTAGGTACCTATGTACGGAGTACGTAGCAAATTTGAAAACGGAGGGGATACATAGCAGCAATCATGAAGGCAGTAGAAGAGCAACAACTCAAGTCATATGATATAACGAATAAGAAACATATGGAACCCCAGCGAAAAGAAAGGGATGGCAAGCTAGAGACAGGATCGGGAAATAAGCCAGGCAACTTGCCGAGAAACAAAGAAGAATACCATGTAGGTACAGAGTCTTTCGAGAGACACGTGGCTGTCATGGATAAAACCCGAGGGACAATCCTTAGCTTCGGGGGAAATTGAATGTAGATTCGGGCGCATGCACTCCGTGTGTACTGCGCAGTGGAAGCGGTGTCGTCGTTGATAAGAGCAGCTGCTGATGACGTCTACCCTCTAGGTATAGTTTCCAGCAGGAAAGGAGAGAAGGAGGCAGTCTTTGCAGCGGTCATCGTGTGGTCGTGTTGCGGTCGTGTGGTGGCAAGTTTTGCAACGGGTGAGCCCGGGGCCTTGCAGAAGTTCCTTTCAGCGAAGGTCGACCAATCAAAGGTTGACAGATCTGTGCGTTCCCGCTCGTATAAGTACCTTCTGAAATACCTCTGTATATCTTCACATAGACACTTGCAACTCCGTACTCGATAAGTCTCTAGGTAGAACAATCATGATGCCACCGGTTAATGTACCTAGGTACTCCCGCACATGCAAGTACATAGGTATGTACATAGTTATGGGATGCACCGAGGCACCGACAAGAATCAGACGATGAGCACAGCGGAGAACCGGATCTTGCTCGGCACCTGCACTTTCAAGGATGATTGTGATGCCAGATGGCCTGGTCCTCTTCGGGATTACGGAGTCTACTGAGAAATTGCACTCATATACATATGATATCACACGCATGTGCATACATGTGTATGTGCCTACATTGTAGCCAAGAATGGCCTGCATACCTAGATACGGCGGTCAGTCCGCGGGGGATTTTGAGCACGTTGCCGCAACTGAAACCTCGTCTCCCACATCTCAAGTGGTTCATGTCTCGGATTGCTCGACTTGCAGTCTGGTGGCGCGATGTTCTCGTGCGGCCGTGTCAGCACGCTGCCTCCGTACTAAACTACCTATGTAATGAGTTCCTACTTGTACATTTTCCTAACCAGCAAATCTCATTTTTGAATGAGTGACAACCCGGATGCTCACCTCAAGTCCCGAGCCCATACAACCGGCGCGACTTGGAGTAGCGGTAGATCGCCACCCAACTGATCAGTGAACTGTGAAGCCACTGAGAACCCAGCCCCAAAATCCTCAAAAGCTTGCCAGAAATAGGAAGAAAGCCTCATCCTAGTCAAATCGGCGTACGATAAATTGTGTATGTACTCCCTATGAATATGCGACGCCATTGGGCCTGAGCTCGTCGCCGGACTGGACCGCCAAAAGGCTGAAAGTATGCTCCTAAAATTAAATGTTAAACAAATATGGTAACGCGATAAGTGCGTGCTGCAGATCTGTAGATGAGTCCTGCTGCTGTATAATAATTGTACCGCAACAGTTTCTTGAATCCCCGCACCGTTGCCGTACAGAACCGAACCAACGCGTCGCTGCAGCCTGCACTGGTGCATCTTGGCACTGGTCACGTTGTCATGTCGCTCGACCATCGACGGAAAATCTTCATAATTATTATGATCGTAAGTCTTTAAAAAACAATGATAGGGTATTTCCCTTTCCAAAAACGCCATGTCCACAATGCAGCATACGCCTACATACCAGAAACAGGAAACAAGCACCAGAGCTATAATATACATGTAAGGCACTTCATTTCGTCAAGAAAAATTAAGATGGAAAATACAAAACAGCCGCCAGTTCAAATCGCAGTTCCAGAACATTTCTTTTTGCCATGCCGGAATTGCAATCATGATGATCCCATCAGTGCCTGGAAAATTGCTTTGACGAAGTCCGAGATGGTAGCAACGAGCTAGTGAGAATGAGTTAGCCGGTGTTTTTGTTTCAATGCAAGATAGAGCATGGCACAACTTACAGGTGTAGCATCGGCAATAAGTTCACTTGTTTGCGACACAAATGTCTCGCTTATAAGCTGTTCAGCATTGACGAGCAGACTCATGACTCCCTTGATGCTCTTGGGCGTAATCAATGGCGTAACTGAATCAACGATGCCTTCGATGTCGATCTTGTGCAAAGCGGCCAAAATCGGCTTCACGGCGTCAAGCAAGCCAACCAGATCAACCTTGCTCAAAGAATTGAGGAGTGGTTTGGCTTGTTTCAAGAGTCCGGAAACATCTGCGCCTTCGAGCTCACTAAGGAGTGGTGCAGCACCGCTGACAATGGCTTGAGTGTCGTTGACGAACTTTCCGGTGAGAAGAGCTTCGGCATTATACACGAGACCGTAGAGAGCTTTTATACTTGCTGGTGTAAGGAAAGGTACGATTGCATCGAAAATGCTCTTGAAGTCAACCTCGCCCAATGCATTGAGAATCGGACCGATCTGCTGGACAAGCTTCCCAAGATCGATTTGGGAAAGTGCATCGAGGAGTGGTTTGAACTTGCTGATGAGGCTGGGAAGATCAACGGTACTGAGAGCGCCAATTAAAGGCGCAGCCCCTTCAACGACGGTGTGCGTCTGGTCGACAAACTTGTCCGTAAGAAGAGCCTCAGCGTGGCCTAAAAGCCCGACAATGCCTTCAATCTGTTGCTTATTCAATAAAGGCTGGAGAGCATCAAGTAAACCGGGTAAGTCAATCTTTCCAAGTGAGCTAAGAAGAGGTCCCAATTGCTTGATGAGATCCTGTAAATCCAGTTTGCCAAGCTCACTGAGAAGAGGAGCCGCGCCCTTGATCAATGCTTGCGTCTCATCAACAAATTCGCCAGAGAGTAGCTTCTCAGCATTGCCAAGTAGACCCATGATTCCCTCAACGCTTTGTTTGCTCAAGAGTGGTTTGACAGCTTCTAGCAAGCCGGCCAAGTCAAGCTTGCCTAGAGTGCTGAGAAGAGGCCCTAATTGTGTGATGAGATCCTGTAAATCCAGTTTGCCAAGCTCGCTGAGAAGAGGAGCCGCGCCCTTGATCAGAGCTTGGGTCTCGTCAACGAACTCGCCTGAGAGTAACTTTTCAGCATTTCCGAGCAAAGCCATGATGCCGTCAATGCTTTGTTTGCTCAAGAGGGGTTTGACGGCCTCAAGCAAACCAGCCAAGTCAAGCTTGCCTA
>SRQL01000387.1:0-26382 GCA_018360575.1 Claviceps sp. LM454 group G7
TACCGCGCTAGTAGGGGACCTGAACCAAGCTATACCGTTTTAGGAAATTTGGGGTGGACGTGGAATAGTTCTTGGGGGGGAAGTTAAGGTTTCCCCGTGGACACGAGCAGCCAACCAAAAAAATAAAATATGTACAATTACATAAGCGACAGAACCGGGGCCTCTAGATGCCGAGGTACCTACTCCATATGTAGTACTTAGGTAGGTACCCACGGGCCACGCCACACGCGGATCAGACAACACACATAACGCGCGAACTGATTTGTGATTTAGCCCAACAGTACATACCTATTTAAAAGCTCAGCTGCTGCAGTCTGCGACTCGCCACACATAATACCCCGTACCCCGCTACTTACTTCTATTCACCAGTACGGATTTCATACTCGGGTTTCTTATTCCAACTATCTTACTCTGCGCATTGAATATGACTGGACGTAAGCTAGATTGTCCTTAAGCATACAGCACATAGTGAGGCGCTGACAAAAAATAAAAAGGTGGCAAGGGCGGCAAGGGCCTCGGCAAGGGTGGTGCCAAGCGTCATCGCAAGATTCTTCGTGACAACATCCAGGGTATCACCAAGCCCGCTATCCGCCGACTGGCTCGCCGAGGTGGCGTGAAGCGTATATCTGCCATGATATACGAAGAGACTCGTACAGTACTGAAGACCTTTCTGGAGGGGGTCATTCGCGACGCCGTCACATATACCGAGCACGCCAAACGCAAGACAGTCACGTCCCTCGATGTTGTGTACGCACTAAAGCGCCAAGGACGCACATTATATGGATTTGGTGGATAGGCGGATCCGCCGCATGACCACATCGCGGTCATTTTTTACATTTAGGTTGCGGCTTCGGCATCATCACGGTGACGCTGTCATGTGTCATGACGCGGGGCTACGCATGGTGTTTACAGCGGAATATGTATGGGTTTGATTTCAATGATGTTATGTATCATAATTTACAAGGGAACGGGTTGGCTTCTTCAGGATTAATCAAATATGTATTTCACCATATTGAGAAGTAAACCGTGTTCGGTCACCGGTGCTGGGAGCCGCATCGCGTGACGGCCTAACCAGCCGAACGCACATATTTTCCACCTTCTCACTCCTTTGGTGATCCAGCACTTTAGCCAAATGCATATAATTATAACCCCTTCGCAAAAAAACTCACAGCGTCACATTGGGCCCCCTTTTGACCATACACGCAACAACTTCACTTTAGGTCTTCAGGCCAATCCGCATGCTAGAGATACAACTGGGTTCTTTCTGTAGCTGATGAAATAATCAAAGGTCCGAATCAGTGTTTCACTGTTTAGTGTACCATCCGCCAAAGTCTATCACCATCTGAAGGTGGCTAGGCATGCTGTGGGTGATGTTACAAATGGGCCAGACTCAACTGGCGTCGATAAGTTTATTTTAAATGAAGGGAAGGAAGTAGATATGTAACCTCTTGCTTCCCTCGTGCCTATTTATACATTCACGAACTATAATGATATCATTCCTGACAGATCCTTCGCTCCGTGGTCTTGCCATCGTTCCCTGACCCTGACGGTCTCGCTCTTGGTCCATGACCTTGTCCCTGTCATAGTTTCTGTTTCTCGTCCAACTAAGATTCTAGTCGAAAGCTTGAATCCATCGCAGTTGAGTTCAACTTGAGCTATCAACGAGTTCTATTTCAATTTTTACTCACACGCCGTCGCAGTCTTCCTGAGGTACTCTGAGGAGTTATGGGACTTGATCTTAAGTGCCATTTAGGATTCTTCTAATGAATACGCTCTTTCAGCCTCAGGCAAATTCATACGTTTACGATGAGGTTAAGGTTAGAGCTATGAGGCGACCAATACAGAGGAACCGCCCTTGCCTGGCTTGTCGAGACAATTTATCACGACTCTAGCTGTGTGAACGAGCTCTTCATTAGGCATACCTGAAGAAATCGTGCGGCGACGCGTAGCGGAGGCGCACATTTCGTGTTTGCCTCTTTATGCTCCATGTTACCAGTTCTCAGTTGAGGCCCGAGGGTTTGGAGTCTTCCTGACTTCTTTGCTGCCCATTGGTCAGCATCCCAAAAAAAAAAGCCGGAGAAAAAACAAATCGCACGTGACATGCACCACGAAAAACCGTGAGGCCATCCCGCGTCCTGACAATGCAGCGCAAGACGACCCGGAGAACAGTACTCGTGAGTCGTGGGTGAAACTTTTAAAAAAGCATATACTGGGTGGCTTTTTTAAAAGTTTCACCCACGAGTAGTTCAGTTTTGCCTATTTTTGGCGCGCACTGGCACAGCTTCGCGTCACAGAAAAGCGGGGTGTTCTCTTGCTTGGTTCCTGCCATTGACCAGTGGGTGGCACCACTTTTTATGCGGGGCAACCTTCGCTTGTTGTTCGCTGCTTCTTCTTCTAAGATTTCAGACAGCAGCTTGCTCTACATAGTTATCCTCGATTGTTTTCCTTCGGCAGGACATAGAAAATTCAACTCAGTTCAGTTCTCATCTTTTGGTGTTGTGGCGATCCCCTGATCGTGTGTGATTGTCGTCTTTCGCTGCTTGCTTAGCAGATTCTTTTCTTCGTTATATCACAGGGACCCTGAGAGGATATCCCTTGTTTGTGTTCTCTCCGTTTCTCCACCTTTTTCTGTCACTGCATTTTTACGGAGGTAGGAGGCCTAAGTTTTCCCATCCAAGTCGCAGGTATGTACTCTTGATCACGCTAACCTATGCAGTGGGTGTCCTTTTCAAAAGGTTACACCCACGAGTAATCCAGTAGATAGTAAAAACACGAACATACAGTACGCCGGTCACAACATGCCTCTTCTCGATGAGCTTCCAGAGTGCGCAAAACCACAGCAAAGGTTTTTAAAAACCACAGCAAAATATTCCATAGGCTAACACCTAATCCTAACCTTAACACCTAATCCTAACCACTAACCACTAACCCTAACTAAAGTTTTTTGCGGTGGTTTTTAAAAAGCTTTGCTGTGGTTTTGCGTATTCGAGCTTCCATAGAAAACGAGGTTCCTGATTAGTCTTCAACTTTCAATTTCATCCTCGAACCTACGCTCTACCTACGCTCTGTCTACCCACACGCGTCTGCGAATGCATTCTTGTAAGGTGACTCGGCCATCTATGTACATATATAAGTACCTATATGGAGCTAGCAGGGGGCTGCATGACACTAACCTCTTTGAGAAAGAGGGCAGGGTCAAATATGAAGCTTTGGCAGGGTGAAATAAGGTCTCCCTCAAATGCAGAGTTCTGGCAGGGTCAAGTACCGTAAAGTCTCCCTTTATGTACTCCGTAGGTACCTATCAAAAGCTATGACCAGGTGCCGGATGATCACGTGTTGATGACTAAGACTGCTGAATTGGGACAACACTATCTATGTAAACTTATAATTGTGAAGATGGACTCTTCTTCCCCTAAAATATAAAAAGAGGATAGTAGATTCATTATGGCCGTCAGCCTGTTGAATGCCGCTCATCACGCCCCAGACGAGGAGGCACGAGCCGAGGTCGACGTTTTGAATTCCCGCCTCGACAAGACAACGCAGCTCACAAAGAAAATACAAGCCAGTTTGGAGAAACTGGAGGCCTCGGGCCAAAGCGTACGCGATGTTGCAGGACCTATCAGTGGCGAGACTAGGCGCCTGCAGCTTCTTGGAAACAGTAAGCCTTGCCACAGTGCTTTCTCGCCTTCGGTGTTCGCGGGTTGACTTTGCACAGACGTCATATCCGTTCTCGCTGCCATCGACCGTTTGCGTAAACCCGCCGATAGCAAAGACAGCGAGGAACAGATCATTCGTGCTGGTCCAGAAAAGGCCGGCTTGTCGAGCTACTTGGGCTCGCTGAAGAGGCTAAATAGGTCGTACGCCGACATGCAAGCGTCGAACTTGAGAGCTAATCAGCATACAATGAGCGATCTTATTCGGCTAATGCAATCGGGCAGCGCCCAGCTGGAGATTTACTTTGACAAACTATTGCGCGGAGAAACACCTCGCTCCATCGAACCACTTCATTATATCACCAAAGAAAAACCCTTCCCAGTTCTTCCGCAAGACAAAATCGCGCGTCTGGGCCTCGTGTATGCATATTTTGCAGGTGGACAACAAGCAGATGACTCTGCTGCCTCAAAGATTTTTGCCGAAATACGGGGTCCATACCTCTCTTCGTCGCTAGCCAACCTGGCGGCGGCAAGCGTCAATACAGCCAAGAAGAAGAATACCGATGCCATTTATAGGGCAGGAACCAACGGTATCAGTACATATGCTCAGGCAATGGAGGCTATCTTTCTGTCGGAATATGACAATATTTGCAGTATTTTCAGACGCGAGGACTGGGGCTCAGTGTTCCAGGCCACTTGTCGAGGAGCCGTGTCTGAGCTCGCACGCACTGTTCGAGAGCTGAATTCGCACATCAAAAGTCATCTGAACACTGATTGTTACCTGGCATATGAAATCATAGAGATCATCTCTGGGCTATCAGTCAGTTTGGATACTAGGACAGGGGAACTGAAAGACTCACTCGCAGCCGCACTGAAGCCTGTACGTGAAACAGCAAAGACACTGCTCTCGGAGCTCCTTGAAGACACGAGGAAAAAGGCCGCTGCGCTGCAGACGCTCCCTTCCGATGGCGCCTATCCGCCGCTTGTCGTAGAGACGATGCAACGTCTACAAACCATGGTGGAGTTTCTCAGACCTATTTCCAGCATTATGATATCCCTCGGTGACGGTGGTTGGAAATCGAACCTAGGTTCTGTGGGTGGTGGTCCGACTGATGCTATACCCAGCCTCGCGTCATTCGATATTGGCGCTGATGGGAAAGACATATTTGCACATTACTGTATTGACTCGATCGATGCACTACTGGTTGCCCTAGATCAGAAAGCAAAAGTATTGCTGCGGGGGAAATCCGTAGCTGGCGTCTTTATTGCCAACTGTGTCGTTGTTATCGAGCGTGGGATACGAGACTCGGATCTTGGGCCCTTATTGCAGTCGAGATCTGACGTGCTCGATCAGTGGCACAAGAAAGCCACCGCAGCATACACAGACGTATGCAGGGATCTATCAGTATATCTATTTGATACAATTCACACCAATCGTACTCAGAGACCAACCTCGGGTCAGGCTGACTCTGCAACGGTGGTGAAAGGGTTGAGCAGTAAAGACAAAGACAAGATTAAAGAGAAATTTACTCAATTCAACGTAGCATTCGACGATATGGTCGCAAAACATAAGTCATATTGCATGGAGCCAGAAGTGCGGTCAATGTTTGGGAGGGATATTCGTCAGAAGCTGCAGCCGCTTTATGATCGTTTCTGGGACCGATATCATGAAATCGATAAGGGCAAAGGAAAATATGTGAAGTACGACAAGGCGTCTATTGCAGCGGTTTTCCTGAGCTTGGCCTGAAATCCACGTGAAGCACGAAGCACAGGGTCTTTCTGTAAAGAAAGGACTGGCCTAGTCAATAGTTCAAATAAATTTTATCTCAATCACGGAGGCAAAGGAAGAAGAGAGCTTCCGGCTTCTCTCGTGCCTAGGTACTTATTTATATATGAGCAGGAGCGATAAGCTCTCGCCAAGAGATCCCTGATCTTCTGCCCTTCCTCCACGTTATTCCTCCACGTTACCGTTGTCCCATTATTCTGATGGCTTTGCTATCGTCCCCTGACACTGATGTCCTTGTTGACCTTTGCCATTGTTCCAAGACCTCGATGTCCAAAGTCAACTTCATGCAAGCCTCGAGCGTTGTGGCTCCGATGATGCCATCAGCCGATATTTCTTCCCTCTGTCATATCCGACTCCCGAGACCGAAGCTACTCGAATCCATCACAATTTCGAAGTTTCAACCACGCCATGTCGCCGACTTTGAAGCGCTCCGCTGGTCGAGAAAACGAGTCGCCGCTTCCTTCTATCTTTGTTGGGCGAGCCCACTCGCAGCCTATGTTAACGCGATACTCTCTAGAATTTGTTCCGGGAAGACTTCATCTCTCCCTTGAGGCGGCATTGACTTGTGGAACTATGATTGACGCGTTGGCCAAGTTCCATATGGTACTCATACTTCATTTATCTAATTCACTGCTCTATTGCCCACGCAATCTAAATCGTCACTCATGCGCGCTGCTAATACACCGCTCCATCAGGCAGGACATTAAGCACTTACGCGAGAGAGGCCAATGCAATTACCTCGCTTGTTCGTGAGGTCGAGTCTCGACGAAACAAGACATCCTCGGCCACCACGTCAACGCTGAAGAAGAGAGGAAGACGTCAAGAAGGTCATGACACGCAGTTTGCAGAGATGCAATCAGCAATCTTTAAGCTTGCAGGCACTGTTGAGGCTCTCCAAGTGTCACAAAATGCGTCGCAGTTTACCTCACAATATGGATCACAGGCAGCTTTTGTAGGACAGCATCCTCCTTTGCCGCATCACATGAACACTGCCTTGCACTTTCACACTTTCCCCGTAGCTCTTTGGCCATCACAGCATCCTGAATATCTAGTCAGCCAAAGTACTCAAGACATGGCTCCAGGTTCTATAGCTACATTGCATTATCCGGCGGCACAGAGGCCACAATAGGCAATAGGTAGCTTCAGACAGCTCCTCTGAGCTCTCAGCTCTATTACAATGCAATACAGCAATTTGATGATGCTCACCGAGTGCTCACTGTTTTGATTTACTACATTGCTCAATCACAAGGAGTACATGAGGGGAAAACAGGAACGAAGCGAAGTACATGTGCATACAAGATTGTATGCCGATACGAAGACCCTGAAGCGCGTGTCGGAGTACGGAGTACTTCCCAGCCTTACCTAAGCCATATCCACTTCTCGCAGTCTTATCTATATCTATCTATCTATATCCGTGACAACGCAAACCCGACCGGTCGCTTTCCACGGACGACCATTACCAATTCACCTAATCCTAACCTTAACACCTAACCACTAACCACTAACCCCTAACCACTAACCGGAACGGGGTACTGGTAATGGTCGTCAGTGGAAAGCGACCGGTCGGGTTTTCGATACCCTCGTGCGGAATCTACACCACCGCGGCGACGCAGTCGCCCGCCATCCCGCGCTATCCCCCATAAATTGAGGCCATCACCGCGCCCGCGATTTGTTCTGTTCCAAATCGTCCACACTGCAACCTGTGCAATTGCAATGTGCATCAACATGAGTCTATCCATTGCAGGCGGCGACGCCATCCCGCGCTGCCTGCCCGCGATTGAATTATTCTGTCCTGATTGCTTACTCCGTGCGATTGCGATTTGCACAAAATGAGGCAACCCATTGCGGCGGCGACGCAGTCGCCCGCCATCCCACCCTCTGTCAACGGCCCCTAATAATAAAATTCCCAGAGCACCCCCGGAGGGCCCCGGACGGCACCTGCGAACCGCCATACCATCCCGCCATACCATCCCGCCATACCATCCGCAAACTTCACCTTTCCAGCCCGACTCTCTCCAACCCGAAGCGAAGCGAGGCGAAGTCTTCCTGAGCCCCGAAGCGCAGCGTAGGGCCGCGACGGAAGTACTCGTTTTCCTCCTTGCACAAAAGAATGGGCGCAGCCGTCTAGCCACTCTTGTGTGCTTTGAGTACCCCTATATACCCACAAAGAGGGAAGGTATGTACCTAATATACCTAATACTAATAGCAACCCTCGCGGAATAAGTGGCGCCACCCAGGCGCAATTTACTTATCCGCACCATAGTCCGCACCATCGGCGCGCACGGACCTCCAGAGGCCGAAATCGCGGCCAAAACAGCGAAGGTGGATCAGTCTCATTGGCTGCAGCGTTCTCAGCGCCGAGTCAGCGGCAATGGCTCATGACTTTTGCAAGGTAGATAGAATCTGCTCAGTGCTACATAAGCTGCGGTGCGAGCTCGCTCGAGACCGTGTATCTTGCGGCTGCAAGAGCCAGACTGCGCGCAACACGAATAACTGCTCTTGCCGGAGGGCTAACGTGCTCTGCGGCAAGTGGTGTCACAAAGGAGATACACGCAGTGGCAGTCTGACAGACGCCAAACTTGAGGCCGCTCAGAAGGAGGAGTGCGCCAGCAGGCGGAGAAACTCCTCCTCGCTGAACATGAACAACGCATTCAACAACTCACCGGCGTGCTGCGGCCGAACACGGCATGTACAAGAGCAGCAATCTCTTCGTTTCTGGCAACAACACCCTCAACCTCCGCCGACGACACAGCAGCAACAACACGTTCAATTGGGGTCGTCGGCGGACTTCATACCAGCGCCGAATCACACGAGGATAAAAGGCCAGAAGACACCGAACCGGTCAACACCCCTTCCTTGGATGGCAGTGAGGGCGGAGAGGGAGGAGAGGCGGAGAGGGAGGAGAGGGAGGCGCCGACCAAGTTAGGTAGTTCTACATGTACATATGTGTATAAAGCAGATTCATGTACATAGCAGATTCTACAACCGTCATCAACACTCTACCTACCTAGGTACTCCCTAAGAGCGGTGCCATTGCCGCTGAGAACGCTGCAGCCAATGAGACCCCTCGTGGATCCACCTTCGCTGTTTTTGACCGACACGATCTCGGCCTCTGGTGGGTGGTCCGTGCGCGCCATGCGGAATCCAAGCGCGGGTAGGTTACCTATGATATTGATGGAGGTGGGTATTGCGTGCAATGGTGAGGGCGTAAGACCCTTCAGCAGCGCTTCCTTCAATGTTGTGCTCTTTCTTCGTTGTGGTTGTGGAATGAAGAGAAGTGTATTGTGCATATGCATACAAAAATGTAATAAAGATACATGAAATGAAGCGAAGTATATCTGCATACACCATTATATTATGATAGAGGTACATGTATGTACTTCCGGTTTGTTTTTGAGTTTATATTATAATGATATAGCATCAAAAGCAAGCGAGGCCGCGAAGCTGACATGATAAGAAGTACTAGAATCCCATGAATCCATGCTGGTACATAGGTAGGTGGCTATGAAGCCAGTTAATCAATTGGGTTCCACATGATTGGGTAGGCTCATACAAAAAATATTAGGGACAGAAAAAAGTGATCTGGTGATGTTTGTTAAGTACTACAGTGTGTGGGTAGATAGAAAGAAGGCTCTCTACTCGTCTCAAACCCATGATTAATTAAGCTTACCTAGTAAAGTGGTAAAAGTAACTGGGATTGCAGAGTACGATCGCGCTTGTTAGAGCTTATTTAACAAATGCTAAATAAAGATCATCTGCCTTTGGCTTCGTCGTATAATATATTGATAAATATGATATTATTAGCATTGCAATTGCGCATAACATCGGACTTTGTAGAGCGGCTGCGTCGCTCATATTTACTGTATGTATATTATGCTCCAATAGGCAGGCCCGGGCATGCATGTGTGCAGTAATCATTGTTCATTGAAATTACAGGAACTCTCGTTAAATAAAAAAAGTGGCCACATGTGTGATATTTGATAATCTGTATGGTGTAGGGCGCCGAGAGCGAGACGATCAAAACAAACCATAGCTAGCATTATGGCGGCCGACTCTGCGTAATTTTGGTACGGAAGTAATTTTGTGCGGCGGAATTGCACTTAATCTTGTGCCATCAGGGGTTGGGAGGGGGGGCAGCGAGCCAGAAAATATTTTCAATCTGCCGAAAAATAGAAATCATTAGGTAGTCATGAGAAACAATAATAAGGCTAGGAGGTAGGCCCACAGCAACAAACAGGCAACAAACAGCAACAAATAAATGTATGTATGTATGTATGTATGTATGTACATACATTCACTTGCTCTGCAAACAACAGCAAGAAAAGAATGAATGTGCAAACATCGCAACCATGACCATGTATGCCAACCCAACTTTACCCATCGGCTGTCTTGTTGAAAGAATTGCATCACGAGTAAGTAAGAATGCGCCGGCGGCTTAGTCTTCTTGTTCTGGCTAACCTCTCTCTATGACCAATAGTTGCCAAATCAAGCAGGTTCAACGAATCAAGTGTTCGAGGAGGACGGGGTTCTTCAGATCACCAGAGATACATTGGTAGACTTAAGCAAGAAAAGTGTTCATCTTGTTCTTCGATCTCTCTTCGGGCTGCTTGAAGATTTGGTACGTCCATTTGCCCGCATTGCCGTGCACCCGCCTCACATACTAGAGGCAGAGTTGTATATCTTGTCACTTGTAGCAGCTAGCTGCAAAGCCAGTCGGCAGTATGACGTTCACGAACACAGGGGAAGCCAAGTTCTTTCTGGTCCGCTGGATCCGCTACTTGTGAAACGCATGCTGCAAACACTCAGCCAACTCCTGGAGCCCATTGCAGACGATTACATACTGCCAGCACAAACGCTACTGGGCCAATTACCGGATTCTGACGTTTGTATCCAACGATGTGATTGTACATCGGATACAAATCACACCCAAGGATACAACGAGACATATTGTGTTAGAAAATACCTCGTTGAGCTTGACGCCTACATAAAAACCACGATTGAGTTCATATCAGCATCGAACTGGTGTGCCGCATTCGAATATATTAAAAATACCATCCATAGTACCAGGACTACGCCTTTCCTAGGGGATGAAACTGAACACGATCGTCGACCGGAAGGCGAGGCTACGGCTCTAACCACTTTCAGGCTTCTTTCCTTCTATTGGGTTGACAGGTCAAAGCTTGGGCTTATCATTCACGAAATATGCTCCAGTTATCTACATTTTCGTAAGCCCTATCAGTCTACGATAGCTGTAGTACTCCCACTACTTGTCACTCGGTGGATTGATCGCTGTCCCCATGAATTTGTCCAACTGCATTCTGACTATGAAAAATTGGATGGCGGCGTCGACACCTTGTTTGACATGACTCATACGGGGGTAGATAATGGCCGACGCAAAGCTGTCTTATATCCTATGCAGACCAATCTTCTCTTGCTACTTCCTGGTGTATTCGAAGTGGCAAGCAATTTGCGAGAGGCCAAAAGCAACAATCTTACCAAGAAGGTGTCCTTCTTAAATGGCGTAAGGAAAGCTCTTCGGAATGGAAATGAACGAGCTGCTTACTGTCTGGTGGCTTTGCTGCGTGCTGCTCGACATTTCGAGGCCGGCAGTGATTCCGCCCTAGTCAGTTATGCCATGGATATACACGATGAAATAAGAGACTCCGTCTTCTGTCTTTCGCCTGCTGGCAGTCCTACCCTGAACTTGGATCAGGATATGGTTACAGTAGCATTCGTTAGCCTCGCACATCTGGATCCGAAAGGCGGCGTGGAAACGCTGACTAACTGTTGTGTTTCTCCAAATGCACCAAATACTTACAAAATTGCTGTCATCCAAGCATGTTCGTATTTTGCCGGGCAATCGCAAACAGGAAGATATGCTGAACTCCATGACCATGCATTGTCCTTCATTCAGTCTGAATTTGAAGTATGGCCTTCCGATCTCGTTTCCATAGCATACTTATACTAACGCAACCCATGTAGTCGGAGTGTACGAAGTCTTCGAAGTTCAACACCGACCTCTCGCCGTTGGTTGAGCGTAAAGTTATAGAGATTCTGCGATACTTAGAATCGTCGGTACCTTTGTCCCGCGCAACGCTGGGCCAAGATCCAAGCGACTCGTTATTAGAGCCGTTTCTTTTTTGCATCATCTCCCGCAATTCAAATATTTGTAGTCTTGCAACCAGGGTTGCCAGGAAGCTTTTCGCCGATGAAAGTCTCGCGTCAGAAATGATCGATCAACCCGAACTCATCCCTAACACTCGGAAACGGCTTTGGGACCAGATGTAAGAACACCAAGATCAGTATACATGAGTCATGTGAATTCACGCTTAAAAAGGTGGCAGCTCATCAGTCCTGCCTGACTTATGCGCAGACGTGAGAAATGATCTCAGCATGGTCACAATTACACGCCTACGAGAATTTTTGAGTGCTGGATCCACGTTATGCAACGGCATACCTGTTCGTCAGCGACTTTAACCCTTCCGCTTCAGATGCTGTGTTGACCTCATCCAGGCTCTATCGAATATCCCTGCAGATGCCAGTGCTGCTGCGCAGGAGGCTTTCTTGAAGCTCGAGTCGACGTTATTAGTGTCTTTATGTTCCCCTGTGGTATCAGTTTGCCAGGCTGCGACCGCTTGTGTGGGTCTCATGGTTGGAGATTGTGCTCGTGCTGGCGTATACAGTGATACGGCGAATTTCCTCTCCTCCATTCACCGTAACAACCTGGTGTACCAGGAGCTCTCATCATCTACGTTCGAGTCCACAGGTCCTGTCGCTTTTCAAAAGAGATTACGGAGTCTGCTCAGACAGATGCGTATCCCAACGAGAGGCATTTTGGATGCCTGGAAATTTGTGTTCGAAAGATGGATGCATCTATCGAAGGACGTGTCCATAGCGGCAGCCGAAAGCTTTGATGACGCGTTGCTCTCCCAATGGCGCAACCTCTTGGGGTTTCTGGTCTCCTCAGGTGGCATATGTACACACGGTTATGCCACTCGGATAGATGACGCATTCGAAGAATTACAGTGGATAGACAGACTGTCTACGGAGCAACATGAGGAACCATTGCTGACTCGTTTTCTTAGACTTTCCGTCCAACATCTCGGATGTCAAAACTCCGAAGTTCGTGAGGCGATGAGGGAGGTCTTATCGACTGAGGTGTCTTCGATGCTTCATCCTGCACTCTTCCATGCTCTAGAATCGGAGCTTGAGGTGCTGCTTGCCGGAGCTCACGCATTCGTGGACCAGAATCAAGAAAGGGAACTCACATTCGCCGACCAAGCCGCCTCCTTGTTGAAGACGATGGTGGAAAAGCTAGAGAGCCCAATCGATTTCGGCTCCGTTTCTTCGGTACACCTAGCAGCGCTTACGCTTAGCTTCGCCAAGTTTGTAGACGGTGCACCAGATAGTATCACGGCACTGCGCTTGAGGATCAAGATTAGTCACCTATGTGAGGCTGTTCTGCAAAGGAAGGACCACTTGAATTTACGTGACGACGTCAGTATTCGTAATCAGCTCTTGGAACACATATTTGACTGGATATCGCGACCCTTCGCCCCCGAACAAGACCGGCACTCCAATACAGGTAGTCGACTGGAAGAGTTTTACCGGGTTCAAAAAGATCTTGATAAAGCCTGCCTGATAGCACTCACGGACGTTACTTTGCGACTTCCACTGCAACCAATTGATAACCAAACAGGTGCCGGAACGAGTGAGCTGAAGTCGCAAATGTTTCACATGTATTTCAACCGTTTCTTATCGCTTTTGAAACATGAGACGCAGGAAAGCAATGACAGGGGTCTGCCGTACAATGGTACAAGTCGTGACGAGACTATCTCTAATGCGGATCTGGTCATTAAAATCCTGTCTAACCTTCTCAGTGCTAATATTGACGTTGGCTTAAAACATTCATTAAACATCGGCTATCATGAGAATGCTGAGATTAGGGCCGCCTTTGTCCGAGTTCTTTGCAACACTCTGAATAAAGGAACGGAGTTCAACTCATTAACAGACTCGGCTGTCAGTGAGAAATATACACAGCTGCTTCATGTACGTTTCAGCAACGATCGCTCATAAGGCATACTTAAGCTAACAAGAATACACACGAAGCTACTAACAACTGATCTCTCAATTTCAGTCTCTATCAGCTTGATTTGTCCTGCCCCTGAAGTTGACGAGCTTACTATCTGCCTCCTTACAGTCTTTGAACAGCGTGGTCTAATTTTCAATCTTTTCGAAGCATTGATTCGTCACGAAATAGAGCAGACAGGTAAACCTTACTACGCCGACTATTTGACCAAGTTGCTGACGTGTAATTAGAGAATGAGAGTCAAATACTACGTAGAACTTGTGTCGCGACCAAATTACTCTCCATATATGCAAAGTGGAAAGGGGCTTACTACTTGAAAACGACACTGCAGAAAGTCTTAGAGAGACTGATGTTGACTTCTAGAGATTTGGATCTAGAGCTAGATCCAGCCAGGGTAGATGATCCAAAAGAGCTGCAGAAAAACGCAGCTCAACTTCAAATTGTTGCGAAAGTTTTCATGGAAGATATATGTGCGTCAGTCGCGAATGTTCCGAGCTCCTTTCGAAGGATCTGTAACATTGTATGTTCTCGCCTCTTTGTTTGTATTGACGTAAAGTACGTCTTATGAAACTAACATCGAGTAATATGAAGATTTCAGAAGCTGTACTCCCCCGCTTTCCAAATGCCAAATATACCGCAGTCGGGGCATTCGTATTCTTACGATTCTTTTGCCCTGCAATTGTGGCTCCGGAGACTGATCATCTCGTCTCAGCTTCCCCCACTAAGGAGATGCGACGCGGGCTGCTGCTTATTGCGAAGATAATCCAAAATCTCGCCAACAATGTCCTTTTCGGAACCAAGGAACCCTATATGTTCCCGCTTAATCCCTTCCTAGTTCAAAACATTCATGTCGTTACAGGATTCTTGAGGGAAATATCTGTGAGCACTGCGTGAGAGTGAAGACGTAATTCGCAAGTGTAGCATCTGACAAGAAATGCCAGGTGCCTCTACAGCAGGATGTCGAGACTCCTACAAAGCCAGACACGATTGATATAGGCTCCTGTGTATCGCTGCATCGATTCTTCTACGAACACTGGGATCACCTGCGGCAAACGCTTGTCTCTCTAGAGAAGAAAGAACATCGCGTATCTGGAGAGTTGGCTCGCTCAACACCGCCAAGTTTAGAGCGTCTTAGACGTCTCATTACTAATCTCGGACCTCCACCGCTTGCAATTTCCTGGAACCGCCCACAGATAAGCTTTAACTCACCTCCGCTTTATTCGAGATTTCAAAATTTCATGCTTCGAAATGCATCTCGAAGCGGAGAATCATTCGTGACCTCACGCGCGGTTTACGACGGGGGAGAAAGCAAGGCATGTAGTCCCTTAAGATGCACCATCGTATTTCGCTAAGCAGATATTAGGATGGTCTTTCGATTGTCTGCGTTATTCTAAGAAACATCGAAAACGAACCCATAGATTACGAGATGTTGTTATATTGCTACTTGAAGGTAAGCTTGGCTGCTTGATAGATCACGATTATGCCTGTATTGTTTTCTCTTCCATGTCCTCCAACCTTCAGTCAGCGCAAGTCCTAAGTCAGACCCAGATTGCAAGTCGGCTGTGGCATCAGCCCTTTGGCCTATTGATTGACGCGACCTGCTACAATGGACGTATTGAGCCAGCAGATGACTTCTTCTCGAAGCTAGAAGTTTTAACCCCATCCGAGCTGGCTCGAAATCTATCACGGATATACATCTATAACATGAACAGCGCATTTAAGTAAGTCACTTCAGTCGAACTTTGAAATCTATTCATCTAGTGACCATGTAGACGATGTTTTCGGAGGCTTCTTCGTAATTCTACTCGCGATGACTCCAGTGTCTTCCACCCTAAAAACGTTGAGTATCACCTTTTTGGCAGCCTATCGGACCTCCAAATTCCTTTCTATCTAAACCAGCTTCACCTTCCACAAGAGACCATAAGTGTGGTTACAGAGACCCGCTTCATGTTTGAATCAATTACGAGGCTGTCAAAATCTAAAGGAGAAGTCGACGTGGTAATTAAAATCGGCAATCAATTCGTTCAAATAACAACAGTCAAGAAGCAAGAAGTGCTCTCAGGCTTTCGCATAAGCAGCATAATCAATGATATATTTCGTCTAAGTGACGTAGATGAGGCAACGACGATTGCAGCATTCCAAGAGGGTAATGACTCCAGTTTTGGGTTGCGCGCCGATGGTGGTAGAACTATCATGTTCTTCAGCAGCCCACAGCGCGCAGATATTCTTCAAACCATTCGTGGAGCGAAGGCGAAGTTGGGCAAGGATAATCGGTTTCCTAGGCCAGCGGAAAGGCTTGTACGACCCCAGGATGTCCCAGGCACCATGCTCAACCTGGCTCTCACCAATCTGTCTAGCCCTTATCATGTCCTGAGATTGGCTTCATATAATCTACTTGGCGCACTCTGTCGGTCATTTGACTTCAGCTCTGTCAAAAGGCTCGTTTGTAATGAAGGTCAGTTAAACAAAAACTGCTATTATACCATTTAAGCGCACAAGGTTTACTCACAAGGGTCCTTCAGACTTGGCAATACCACTTGATCCAACTCGGTTCATCGTCAGCATCAGCCGAGACCTTGCCCTGGCCGAGCCTCAAATTACATCGGACTTTCTAGCTGAATTTTTTGTCAGCTGGGAAAGCATTCCGGAAGAACAAAAACCACTCAGCTTAGAATATGTGGCTCCTTGGCTCTCCGGTTTACGCTCAACTGTGCTGGTAGCAGATATTGATGGAGAAAAGGGCAGAGAAAAGGTCGCATCTTTCTTGAGAAAGTTGATAGAGGTTGCTGTTCTAGACCCAAGCCTTACCTTTATCCTTGAACAATATATATGGCCCTCTATCTCCCAGGATGAGCCCTTACTCGACATATTTGTTGATGAACTGATCAAGATTGCTCTCGGCTATAGCACTCAGCCAGATACGCTGGAAGTTCTGTCATCGGTCATGACCGGACTTGGAACTATCACGTTACGAGCAAGAATTATTTGCCGCCTTCGCAAAGCTCTCAATAGATCGTCATTGCGCCCTACCAGGCAACTGCCAGATAATATGGTATGGGAGGAAGTACAAGTTTTACTACGGTTTTGCTTGGCATTGTCCTTCGACAATCGAGTTCAAGCTCAAATGTTTTTGCCGGAAGTCTTCCATCTTATAACCATGCTTGCCAACTGGAAGGGGGGTGAAGTCGGATCCCTTGTTTACAAACTTCTCATTAACTCAGTACACGCCATATGCGCCTCCTTCAGTCTAGACGACTTGAGAGCACTACGCCTCCGGTCAATCATGGACATCTTCGCCAATTCAAGAGGCGAAATTTTTGCACCACCGCTATCTCTTGCCAGCGAAGGTGCGTCTGCATCCACCATTCAAGAGTCGAATCTCGCCTTGATAACAACAGAGAAGTTGATGGATATACTTTATGAGGTTTGTTCAATTGCAGCTCCATCAGTGGATGTTGCAAATGCCTGGCGTGCTCGATGGATGAGCCTCGTCGCGAGCACTGCCTTCCAGAATAATCCGGCAATCCAGCCTAGAGCCTTTACGGTTTTGGGGTATTTAGCCAAGGAAGAGGTAGACGATGATCTGTTGTATCAAGTCTTGGTCGCTCTTCGAAACAGTGTCCGCCAATGTGGCGAGGACAGAAATAGCGAAATGCTTCTTTCTATTATCACATCCCTGACCAGCTTAATGCCGAAATTGCCATCTGCTTCGAGATATGGGGTTCAGCTTTTTTGGTTAGCTATATATCTTTTGCGCCTTGTGCCCGCAAATCTCTTTGACTTCACAGCGCAGTTTCTCGACGCCGTGTTGAAACACATTGGCTCAATCGGCAATGTCAAGGGCGACAGAATGGTCGTCTTGCTCCTACAGAGTCGAACGCAGCTAGAAGAGGCCGTGTTGCCATTGGACAACGCATATGGCATTCACTTCGAGCACGATACGTTCCACTTTGCCGTGTGCGCATGCCTCGTGCGAGGTCCCACGGACACAACCACCAGGTCCAGTATAAAACAGGCTCTCCTGACCCTGGGGATGGTATTCCGCTCCACAATGCCTTTAAGCAAGGGCCCAGAACACACTGTCTTCCAATCTCCTTACTTGGCTCTTTTGTTGGCCTTTGGAATGACTGAGGATGATCTGGTTGACAGCGTATGGTGGCACGACCTCAAACCCAGAGGCTTTCCCAATTATGCTGGCCTCAGGAGTGTACAGGGCATCGAGAAAATGCCAGATAAAGACCTTTTTCTCCTTTCAGTGATTGAGCTCGTTGGTTTCCACTATCTTGATGATGCCGGCCAAGCACGCAGCCTCCACTGGCTCATTGTCTTGGCTCAAGCAAGATCAAGTGTTTTTACAAGCCTGTAAGTATCTTGCCACGACATTTAGCTTTTCGCTGCTAACATCACGAGGAATGCAGTTGTGGCGCCTTGCCATCGATTATCGATGATGTTTTGCTACACAGTCAAGACACAAGAGCATTAGAAGCTGCACATGCCCTACTGCGTACAATCTCGTCTGAACAGAGGTACTGCGAAGACTTAGGCTCTCTGCGTTCATTTTTGGACCCTTTGGATGAGATCGGCTTTGGTGGGCTGTGGAGGGAATTCGGTCACTTGTCTTCAGAGGCTGTCACGATAGATTGCTTCGAGCTTACACAAAAGCTAATTGAGGTAAGTTAAAGCCACAGTCGAGGAACTTTTTTTCCGTGATAACTGAGCCTAGGCCTGTAGCTTATAATTGTGTGACATTAACGAAAGAGTATTACTATCTGTAAACCAAAGAATGTCTATTCGAATGGGTTCCAAATTTGCCACCGCTATTTCCAATTCTGCGGCATTTCTGCCCCTCGGCCGGTCACCAAATTCTTGTGGGTACCCCTTCCTGCACAGTAAGAAGGCAGCCCGCTTGCCACCTTTCCGCTTGAGGCCGTTCTGCCCATATAAAAGATACATTCAGAACAGACCACACCACCATCTCAAATACTCAAGCAACAGGTAGGCAACCTGCACAACCTGCGCAACCTGTAACCTAAGCAACCTAATTATTACTTCTTCTTAATTCTGTATTTTTTTTTCTGCTTTTTTTCTGGAAAATATAGCTCAAAGAGCGCTTCAGCAACGGAGCTTCAATTGAGGATTGCAAGGGAAAAGATACAAACGAACCGTGGTCAAAGCTCACACATATTCGTCAGAAACGGGCGTCCCAGTCATGGCCTTATTTCTGAGATAATAATACGATATAGAAATATAGAAAAGTAGGAGGCCTACCTATGTACCTACCTATGTATATCATACTCGTGCCACAGCCCCACACTACTTTTTGGTTTCGAATGCTCTCACCATCGTAGATGGTGCTCCGCACTTCCATGAACAAAGCACCAATGTGAACAATTTTCAACACCTTCATTTTTAATCCTGATTATCTCAACGACAAGAGTCGATATGATTTCGTTGGGAGTCAAAGTGCATACACATATGGCATCAGATTCTCCTGAAACAATTCTGACAGCCAATTTCGCAACGGCGGCGCCGTGGTCTGATGTGTCGCACAAAAACGAAGCGCTGCTGCAGGTCGGTTGTTTTTTAGAAACATCAATAACTCAACAATGAATATACATGTGAATTCATTGGAAGTTTTTATAAATACAAAGATGACCCTGTAAGATCTCAAAGCAATTCCGAAAGCCAAATTCGCAATAGCGGTGCGACAATCCGGTGTGCGAGGACAATGAAGCGGCCCAGCTCGCGCGTAGCCCGCTGTTGACAGGAACAATCAGGCAGCAGGCTTCTGTGGTTGATCACGTGCCTGAGCACCCCATCAGAATCCCAAGCCAAAGCCAGAATCTACAATCGGCACAACTTTACACAAATATGTTTTCTTAAGCAGAGAAAATGGCATTTAGAAGGCAGATGGATTCTGTACTGGGTATCAAGATATTTCGGGGTCAGGACGAGGCTGTCATGGGGTGCGGCGCGATTAGTGCTCATGGAACAAAATGCGGTCGCTTCGTTTTTGTGCGGCACATCAGACCACGGCGCCGCCGTTGCGAAATTGGCTGTCAGAATTGTTTCAGGAGAATCTGATGCCATATGTGTATGCACTTTGACTCCCAACGAAATCATATCGACTCTTGTCGTTGAGATAATCAGGATTAAAAATGAAGGTGTTGAAAATTGTTCACATTGGTGCTTTGTTCATGGAAGTGCGGAGCACCATCTACGAGAGTCTGAGAGAGCATTCGAAACCAAAAAGTAGTGTGGGGCTGTGGCACGCCGCACGAGTAAGTTATGTAGTACATAACGGGCGAAACAAGCATTGCAAATGGAATTAGCTTCCGAAACAAGTTACAAAACTCCTTTCCCAGGCAACTTGCAAGTGTATGAGAAGACGCCCAAGGTCGACTGGCCGCACAACAGAATGGGCGCAGCCGTCTACACCCCTATTTACCCTGCGACAGAACCTGATCATCGACCACCGACGACAGATCCGATGCCAGACGTTACAATTGCAGATTGGCACCAGAGACATGATACTGGGGCTCAAGTGGTTAGAGAAACATATCTCTGGAATAAAGACAAGGCGATCATATGGTTGCCCGAGCGCCCGGCATGCGGGAATCAGCATGGGGACGATTAATATTGTGGACGCCTGAGGCCCTATTGGAACCTCGGAAGGCAAACCCTACTCATCAAAGGGATGCATAGAGGAGGCGCGAGACGGTAAAACGGAAGTCCAAGAGGAGACGAAATGGCAAATGGAAGTGGGTTGGGATTGAACGACCAAGAGGTCGTCGCACCAGCGTTCAAAGGGAAACGAACGGAGAGGAGACCACCAAAGGTATCGATGACTATTGTTGGATCCGAGGGGTACTTACACTCAGAAAATCAGGGGACTACGTGGATTGTGCATTCTCCGATTTGGAGTTATGCGTTGATATTCGAAAGGAAAAGCGACGTCATGGACGCTCGCTATGGTGGAATGGTATAAGGATCAGGACGAATCGGGCAGAGTCCAGATGGTCAGGTAGAAGCTTTCAAAAGTATACTGGGACGATGCGAACGTATTCAGCATAATAGGCGCTGACCAGCTACCGCCGTGAAGACCGAAACTCGACGGTCTCGACCACAAGATCCGGATCGTGAAGGCACACTCGAAGTAGGAGCTCACGTCCGCGCCCTTGTATGGCCACTTGTTGACGGAGTTGGAGGCCATTCGGAGATACCTGACGGACCCACGGAGAAGTGGACAAGAAATTCATTCATTGCTCCGACAAGGGCGGATGCGCGGCGCCAGCATTGTTCGTAAACAGAGCGGATGGAACGGAACCCCGTGATTCTATGTGAAATCCATAAGTTGAATGCAATATCGGAACGGGATCGATATCCGCAGTGTCTGATTGCGAAGTTCATGAGAACGTTAGATCAAGCCAATATATCTATATCGGTTTCGGAAGAATCTCGGCTCACGCCGTACCAGAGCTTCATGAACCAGGGGTTCGATCCCCGGCGAAGCCCTCCTTTTTTTCTGTTGGGGGACTTGTTGGACATGACGTGACAACATCTTTTTTTTTTCTGATGGATCCGAGAGATCACGTCCGTGGACCGACACGTGCGGGAATTGCTGAAGGGGCTAAGAACGAACGTGGGGGCCGGATATATAGAAGTGCGAGATAACTGTCAGACAAAAATTTGGGTTCCATATCATCCACGAAAAAAACCTGCACTCATCCGGCTGAGGTTCACGCAGTCCAGAGCGAGACGAGTCAAAGATCTGAGGTCATTTTTGGAGATCTGCGCGGTATAACGAAACTTCTTCGGAGGATATGGTCGAATTACCCGACGAGAACGTGAAATCGGAATGGACGCTGGCTTGTGAGAAAGCGATGGCCACGACATCATGAACTCCTCAGATCGGGAGACCCAATTGGAAGCGGATGCATCGGAGGGAGTACAAAGTGCCGCGAATTCTGTCCCAGAAGGTCAACGCTGAGCGGCACCTACGTAGTCGCATATATTTAAATAGTTCGTATAACTTTTTACTTTGTACATACATATTAGAATACAATCACCATGCCCCGACTGAGAACTCCGGCTGACGTACCTATTACAACGATTGGAAAAGGGGTTTGTATGCATCAGGCTAAGACTATGTGAAGCCTTTCGCAAGAGACCAGAAGTTGTCCATTCTCACTCGAGCAAGTATGTATCTGGCTTCGGCATCAGTCTCGCACACCTTAGTGCTCCACTTCCGAAACGCCCTTGCCTTTTGTTCGCCTTCAAATACTAAAGTGCATCGATTTTGTGACATGTCTTTGAGTACTCCGTCTGAATTCTCTGCCTTCAGCCACTCCTTATCCGGTTCACTGCCGTTCTCTCGATTTCGAGGGGGGGAATTTTCAGTCCAGTCAATGCGGTTGAGCATTAGTTTCTTATACTTGGTAATGCTCCAGGAGCCACCTTCAACAATCACTAGATTAAACTTCGGGTGCATTATGCATGTGCCTGATAAAGCCATTTGAGCAGCATTGACCCCGACCTTGTAACGATGCTGCCCATTTGCTAAACTTGAAATCTTGAGAACGAGGATACGTATACCCTTTTCTGCGTCTTTCTGCTGATTCTTGACCAATTTTTCGGTCTTCTGGTCTTTAGATAGTTTTCGTGCCTCGTTATTCTGAACGTGATTCTGGTGTCTTTGTGCAATTTCGCGGTTGACTCTGGCCTCGACAGCTGTGGGGTCTTTTACGGCAACTAAAAAAAAGTTAAAAAAAGGCCAGCACAACTGCGAGGAATACAGAAGAACTTGCCATCGCCCAAGACTCGCATCAAATTTCCTTTCTTGACCTTTGGAGGAGGTGCTGGGACCAATCCCAATCGAATCTTAGCTTGCATCTCCTTCAAGTCTGCCATGCGGCGTTGACGTCTTATTTTTGCCTGTTCTTTGGATGTCAAGAACATTGGCTTTGCTTCAGGTATATGCCGGTCTTGCGGGGGCACTAGTGCAACAGGATGCTGAATATACTCGGTGATGATACTTTCAGGACCAGCAAGCTTCATTTCATTTGCAGTTTCGATCCTTCCGTAATTTGTACCGTACACTAATCCCTCATCCCACCATTCGATATTGGGCGGTGAGTCAATCACGAAATTCTTCTCAACATCTAAATCTTCATTTATGCCCGCCTTTCTGGTTTGCATCGCTATTCGCTTCTTCATAGCCTCGAGTGCAGCTTGTCGGCGGATAGCATTCGCCTGTTGAATATATTTGCCCTTTTGATGAAAAACCAAAGGTCTGGATTCTCGATGTCTGCTTCCAATACTAAGAACGAGTCCCTTTTCGTCGATATAAGGATTGCGCGACTCAAAGCTCTCTCGTGTGCATTCGAGACCTCGAGGCCTGGTTGCTATCGAGGTGTGAAACGTCCGGGTTGCATCTTGGTGAGCTAGCAGCTGAGCACGTTCAGAGGATTCCCGTCCGTTTGACAAAGTGATTTTCTTGGAACTCGATTCCGCGAACGCAGGGCCAGGAAGTCCTTTGTCCTTACTTGCGCCTGTAGCCGCAGCCACGCGAGCTTTAAGAGCTGCCATTCGATCCGGCCCCGACTCTGGCCTCTGGGTGCGTGTTGATGCATCTCGGCGCACCGCAATGCTTGATGAGTCGCGGCTATCCATTCGCCGATGTCGAAAGTTTCGTCGAGAAAGGAAGGGGGAATCTAGCTTTACAGTAAGAGGTGGATGAACAGTACGAAGATTGGCCAGAACTTCCATTCCATTTTGCCGTAGGGAGTACTATGGTTGTCATATCGCCACTCACGTGATATTCGCGCACTCCGTAGGGTCGGGACTCGGAACCAATTAAAGAATGGGACGTCGCTGAACTCAGCTAGGTACCTACATACCTACCTTAGGTACCTAGGTATGTACCTACCTATCTACCTAATGTAGCGCAGCTCTACTCCGTATTTTATTGTACGTGGTGAGAGAAAAGCGGGGTGTTCTCTTGCTTGGTTCCTGCCATTCATCATTGAGTGGCCAAAACCACCACAAAAAATGGTCGTCCCAAAATGGACGAGGCTCCATTTTTCATTTTGGGTGTGGAGGTACGGAGTACTTCAGTCGATTCTCTGCTTGGCGCCGCGTCCACAATCCATGTATCTGGCGCGCAATATTGTATGCACAGATACTTCTTCCAATTCTTTATTCTGATCATCTGATGCAGGCGGATTTCCAAACGGATTTCCAAACTGCTTCTCGCGTGTGCATTCAGCTTCGCAAGTTCGCACTCACGACCTTCTGCCCGATCGATTTTTAATGCTTTGAGTTTATAGGTGTGCTTCCCATGATGTCGAGAATGGCTTATCACCTTCACTTTTGCCGATTACTCCAATGCGCGAAGCGTTCAGAAACTCTGTACTGCGTGGTCTCAGCACCTTTTCTCTTCTTCTCGTCCTTCCACAACTACATCCCCTGATAAGTACGGACATACCTACTCACCAGACACGACGTTCTCTTGCAATTTCTTGTGCCGCGCGTTAAGTTTGGGGCTCGCACGAAAAACAACAATGACGAAGTCACCTCCAGCCGATATCCGCGATTGAGGGGGAATACGCGTCGGCTGAAGATGCCCTATCATCACTTCTAGACCATCAACGCCTTGTTGGCTTCGTCTGCGTGAAAGGGGTCCATTCTTTCGTCCTCGGCACTCGAATCATGAAAAACAGTACATTCCTATGCCGCCAAAATCGGTCCTACCGCCAATGGTCGAAAAAGAAGGGCAGATATACAACTTCCACACACAAATTTGCCCCTTCCGAGCACGCATACTGTTGCAGAAGAGTAACCACATGCATCACCTTAAAATCGTTAAATCCTTACACAATCATGATGCGATTGAGTGCCTTCTCAGCTCAGCCACATTGCGGTCGCGAAGTCAGAAGAACTTCGGTCTTGAGAGGCTACTTTCTCTCGTCGAAACGAAGTCCAAAGGGTCCAGACTAACAGACAAACAAATTGCTGGTCGGAGACGTGGAGAATACTTTGAATTCCTGATCTCCGGCACGGATGTTTCTTTTCCTTTTCAAAGATCTCTTCGTCTTGGTGCGTATGGCGCCGAACATCCACTCAAGCTTTTGTGACTTTGCTCTCTCAATATGAAGAGTTTTTACCATGCGGTTGATAGAAATCCCGACACGGGAAAGATTGGCGGGTGTATTGGACCTACAATTTTTTTTAAGAGAGTACGTCTGCACGCCAGAGAACTAGAATCGTAGAGGTGATTGTGACATTCAAGAATCAAGGATCAATTGAAGCACGTACCTCTACTCCGTACATTCAAACCGAAAAGTGGGGCCTCGTCCATTTTGGGACGACCATCTTTTGTGTGGTGGACCGTGGTTTTGGCCACTCATGAGAATACGCCTCAAGGATTTGAGAACCTGCCTCAACGCCTTACCCGATTTGGACGTGAAAGTATTTCGCCAACGAAATTTTTGTATTTTTTGTATTTTTTGTATTTTTTGTATCTGTACTTCACTTCATTAAAGGCAGTTCCTCTCACTCTTGACCATCGCACGCAATAACTTCACTCATACACCTACCCTGGCTTCTCGAGGCAATTCATCACGACTTTGGCTATGTGAAAGAGCTCGGTATACCGAGTGCGTAAGGATCCTTTTATCCCTGATTATATTTTGGAAACATTCCTCAATTTTATCACGAACAACGGCGCTTGGCACGCCGCATATTTTTGAGTTGGGGTCTCCTAGGAGGACGATGAGAAGACTCTGATTACCTTAGTGAATTTCGGGACAACGTATGCATCTGTTGGAACAGATCCGCAAGGTATAACAATGTACACGTGTACACCGAGGGGGTGGCTACCATACAATAAGATTCATTCATTAATACCTAGCTGTCTTGTAAGAGAAAAGGTGAGGTGCTCGTGCGGGGAACGCGGGCTTTATGGTGTTGAGAACTTGAGCCCGCCCAATCCGCACGCAATTACATCTCCCAGAATATCCGACGATATTCCGTGTTGCGCCAACAACGTCCAAATCGGGTAAGGCGTTGAGGCAGGTTCTCAAATCCTTGGAAATAATGTCTCCCCCCAACCGCCGGTACCGGCGACTTTTGTCATACCACGTGACCGTTCGGTACTGCATCATACATTCATATTATTATCAAATTAATTCCTTAACTTCAACTTCATCATCATCATGTCTATCAATCCCTATTCTGAGCTTCACACCAACACGCTCATTTTCGTCCACGGCACAGCCCTTGACGACTCACGAGTATGATGGAGGGCAAATCCAAGATTTGCCTCCCTCCGTGTATGTAGTCTGATACTTTTGACGAGCTTTTTGCCCTCCTACAGCGATGGGCCCTTCAGAAAGGAATGGTCTTTTGTCAAGGACGCCTAGAGCAATTATCGCACGATTGACGGGCACCTCTCCGCAACGTACGTCAGGATTCGTTGTGATCGTGGCTCTCAAATACCATCTCAATCTACGGGCGTTCGTCGAAAACTTTGTTGTTTTGTGTCTGTGTGTTGCTGATTCTGGCACAATTCCCAACGTAGTGTTGAGTGTGCGTAGATACATAGCTAATTAGGAGCCCAACCATGCAACCAGTTCATGCCTTTATGTTCGGTGTTGCGGGTACATCAATGGTGAAGCGATAGATCAGAGTTTCGAGAGCTCCCAAGCTGCGGCTGACTCCAGCGATGTCCCACTTTTTGATTGGCATCGATCTTCCGGCGAGGGTATCGGTGAATCGACCACGTTTCCGGGCCCCGCTACCACGACCAAACTACCAAATCCAAGAAATTTTCGTTTCGGACCCACCTTTTACAG
>SRQL01000388.1:0-26328 GCA_018360575.1 Claviceps sp. LM454 group G7
TTATTATGCTGTTGCCGTCTTCTTATTTAGTTGGTGTCCCCCCCGTCGAGACACTTCGAGACGGCCGGGTTGACTAAACTAAACCCCCCTAGTACTTACCTGGTATTCCGAGAAGCTGTCAAAGCCAAAAGGTCGACGACGACGTATGTATCACTGATCAGTAGTCACTGGCACCGGGACCCAACCTTGCCGGAGACCTACCTAGGTATTGCGCCATCTGATGGTGGTCGGCACTCAGCCTGCCTCGGATCTGCTGCAATCCGTGGAATGCAAGAAAGATGAAGTCGTCTGAGGACTTATGACATCTCGGGACATGCCATATACATATAATCGCTGCAGTGTACTATAAGCGCTTCGAGTACACGACATGTACACCCGCTGTACACTCGTACACGGTCTGTGACTTGCTGATCGATCTTAATTGACTCACTGCCGCAGCCCCGAATAGGGTACATAATAGTAAATAGGTACGTACATACCGATATTATTGCTTATGTATAATTATGTACATACTAGGTAGTTCGAAGTAGACAGCCTTTATTACTGACCAGTTGGCAGTGACAGGTGGTGATAAGTACTCAATTTTGAAAGGCCCAATGATCGAAATAATCGGCTCTGCTCTCGTCCGCGTCGCGCATGCCGTTGTGCCTTCGTCGTTCCCTCAAGGCTCCCTGACTCGGCCGCGAACCCCAAATCTGCATCGCATCCTTCCCCTCGTTCACCCAAACCCCCTCGTTCACCTAATTCCATTTCCATACTCTGAAGGAGTATCACAGCTCCTGCAGCCCGGATTTGATACATCCCGGGCGGATAGGTACGGAGTATGTATGTACCGGTAGTGCGGCTTCCATCATGTCCGTGCGCTTGCTACGCCCCCCCCTGTTTTCCTTCGCTTCTTTCTTTGTTCCTTGCTTTTTCCATTTTCGTTCTTTTGTTCTTTGCTTTTCCTCTCCCCCTTCCTAGGTCTTCTTTTAGATATGTACTGTGCTAGATACGTGGTACCTAGGTATGTACTCTGTACTCTGTTTTCTTTTTCAATCTTTTCTTTTAGGCCATTTTGCCTTTGTTTCTCTCCGTTCGTCATCAATCCCCCCTTCACCCCCCTCTACATAATTTCTTCTTTTGTTCTTCTCGCATGAAGTGTTTCCCATCATTTGTCCACGCTGGAAGAGGTACATATGTACGTCATCATCGTCAAGCCCGAGGTGTTTCAGGACTCCCCCATGCGCGCCCCATGGAGAAAATAGGGGGGATCAGTGGGGCCAGGTATTTCCGATGTATGAATGTAGATGGAATCATGGATGCATAGAAGGAGGTTCGGAAATACGGAGTACATACTCACTATGTACTCATTAGATAGGTACATACACAGGTAGGTAGGTATGTACTCCGTATGTACTTACGTATCCCCTGGCTACGGAGTACATACCACGTCAACAGGGGGAGAGGCCAGGCTGACGTATTCGATGCTACTCCGTAGAGATCGTGACCAAGTTCTCTGAACTTCTTCCCTGGACCCTGGACCCTGGGTACACATCGGCGCCGGTCCCCGTGGCGCAAACTCCATTTTGCCCATGTGTTGAGCAATGAGATGGAGAGGGACTTTTACTCCGTACCATGCTAGCGCGACGATGTGTCATCGCGCATTTGCGGAATTAAGTTGACGGGTAATATGTATCGAGATTGGGTCCCTCCTATTTTGGCCTCATTGTCGCGCGACGAGCAAACCGTGTTATCTTTACACTGTACATAGTACAAAATACTCCATTTCCATTCTTTTTGGGAGGGAACATCAGAAAAACATTTGTATTTCCTTGTATTTTCAAGCTGCTTTTGCGGCGTTCAATGCCCTGCTGGCTTAGCTAATCTTCAAGCTTTGCCGTGATTCGATACATGATATGCAAAAGGAAAGCCCCAAGAGAGATAGATAGAAAATAAGTACTGGAATAATGCACATTTGTAGCGTCGAATTAGAACCCGATTTGCGTCATCCATACCCAGCATTCAATACTCGTAAATTGTAATAGTTACCCATCATAGCATGAAAAGTGAGTCACCAGGGGCCCACATCGTGAATTGCCAGGTGCCTTATTAGGTAGGTATGTACCTAGGTAGGTACGGAGTGTTCGATGGCCAGCAGCCTTTGAGATGGCCCGCCCAACGACGCGAATCCTCATCAGGCACTCAAGCGCTAACTTCAACTTCCTGCCCTGAATGGGGCTTTTCTTCGTCCGGCTTACCGTGACTGCCGATTGGCGGGCCTCCCATAAGGGGATGGCTGGGGTCATATCCGACAGCCTTGACGATGCCGAGGCCCTTGGTCCGGCCCTCTCTGAAGAGCAGTCGATCGCCTGGCGCTAGATACTCAGGACGCTGGACAAATTGAAAGGCCACTGTTGCCCTGTCACCTGTTCGTATCAACTCTCGATCAATGTCGATGATGGCGCAGGTTTGAGACACAGGACCAACGTGTAACATGGCCTGATACTTCTTCTTGATCGTCGTAGCGTGCGACAGAATCAAAACTGTTTTTTGTTCAGTGATTAGCATAAGATGAACATATATATACGGCTTAAGTTATGCACAGTATACCCTACCTTCTGCGACAAACTCTCTGTGAACCTTGGGGTTGGTTTCGCCTTCCACTTTAGGAAGCACGACCATTCCTTTCCGCACGTCTTTCCGCTTCATCTTCTTTAGCGCAAACGAAGCCGACTGGCCGGCAATGGCGGCCGGCACGCGTATTCTCCGGCGTTCGATGGATCGTATGGCAGTCGTCGCAAACTGTCCCAAAGAGTCTGGCCCGATGAGGACGCTGTCCCCTTCGTGAATGACACCAGACTTGACTATCCCCGATACGACAGTGCCGGTGAATGGCACCGAGAATGTATCGTTGATGTGGAACTCAAACGGGGCATCCGAATTATATCGGCCGTGGTGCGGGAGAATGTTCAGAAAGGTCCTGACCAAGTCGAGGTTCTCTCCCGTGACGTTGGAAACCTGGAACACGGGACATATTCGATGGCTAATGAACTGTGTCGCGGTGTTGATGCATTCTTCGCGATTCTTGATGAAGGTTGGTACCTTCCGTGCGCCTGGGCTTCTCATAATCTTGGTGATCTGCGTGATTGTCTCCTCCAGGATCTTCGGAGGGCAGATATCAATCTTGGTGACGACCACCATGACGGGGACGTTAAGAGCCAGTGCAATCCCCAGGTGCTCTTTACTCATGCCGATGAGTCCATTGTTGGCCGCCACCATGAGAAGGCAATAGTTTGGACTGCTCGATAGCAAACCAAACACCGTCGTTCTGAGATACTTTTCGTGGCCAGCCAAGTCGCTAAATGTGATGACTTTCGCACTTCGCTTGCCGATGTCCTCCCAGGACAATTTACCTGTGATGAGTTGTCAGGAGGAGATCGACTTGCAGCAGCGATAGCGGATGATAGAAAGAAGGTAACAGGGCCAAGTATGACCAAAAAGAAGTAAGACAGAGAAGAAAGAATTGGGTAATCTAGGTTGGCTTCATTGACGACTTACGGCCTGGAGTGTCTGAAGTTATTACTTCTCCCACGCTATCGAACCCCATAATCTCCATGCCTACTGAGCTGGTCCGGCCAGTCTCAATCTCGTGCTTGTGGCGAAACAAATTCACTCGTGCCTTGCCCCTACCATCGTCAAGATCGCCCTTGACCAAGACCCCGAGCATGGAGCTCTTCCCGGCATCCACTGATTGCATGCATCCAAGTCAGCGTGGAGGACTTGAGGGATATGCAAAGACGACGCAATAACATACCGTTCCCAACCACGGCTATTCTTGTTTCAATCACGTCTTCGACATGGCTAGGCACCCGCCGAATGAGGATCTTTCCATTACATCCACCTTTCTTCTCAGGCTTGCTTGCCATGCTTTCAGCCTCCACTTCACCCCCAACGTTCTTTGTGAGAAGAAGCTGGCAATCGGCACCAGCAGGCTTGGCTGCGTCGACAAGTCTCTTGTAGGCCGCATTCCAGTTTTCCAAACTCAACTCCATGGATTCTCCGTTATTCTCGTAGCCCAACTCGAAGACAGCCTCGCCCATGCCCTCCTCTATCCGCTCGGCTATTACATGACGTAATTGCTCGAAGTTGTCGTCGCCATCCCCGAGGAAGAGGTCTTTCAGAGGTATCCTTGGCGCAGTGTCTGCCAGGTCTAAGTGATCGAATAGCTCGTCCAATTCCTCATGGTGATCTGTGTGAGAGGGTTTGGATGTAGTGGCGTCGGCGCCAGTTGCAGCACTTGTATGTCTTGATGCCGGGAATCGAAGGTTTTGTTGTTGCTCAACATACTCGGTAAAGTCGCTCAAGGCCTACAGGCGATTAGAAGAGTCTATTATTTTCCGCGGAAGCCGACCACTTCCAGGAACAGGTAAACAAGAGAATGAGCCTACTGATTCGCCTTTCCGCTTCTCGTGTGCTAATGCTTTTGTATTTCTGGTCGACATGGCTTCTTAGCTGGGATGAACTAAATTAAAGTCGTCGAACAAGTTGCTCATAAGCCAGGAAGAAAATAGAGTGATAATGTGCTTGTCCCAATGCCCGATTGTGTAGATAATGGGGGTAGTACTTGTTTCGGTGTAAACTTGAAAGTTGACTCACACGCGTCACGACTTCGGCCTCGCCTCGACCTCGCCGTCGAGGTTGCGGACTGGGGTGGCACTGCGGCCCCACGCTGGCGCTGACCATGACACGATGACCAGATCACCAAATGCCGATGGCTCAAGTTGGATAAACGCATACAGCTGCATAAATGCATAGCTCCACGCTGTACAAGTAAATTGCATGAACGAAACATGCCGCATTTGTTGATGCAACGCAGATGCCAGAGGCCTCAAACGCGGGTCGCAAGATTCGAGACGTCCTTCTTGTCATTTGTTATTTTTATTTGACCTTTTAAGGTGGAAAGGTTTGTTTCTGTCTGAATTAATCTAGTATTTGCAATTGCATCTCATGGTCAATCTCCCGCACGTACCCAATGGAATCCGCAGTCAGACGTTGCGTACCTCGACCTCAACCAAGCTCCCTTCGATCTACCAAGACGCTCTAGAAGGCGACCTGCGGTGATATCAACACGACACTATCCCCTATCATGACGAGTCAGAATAAACAGCTCACCGAATCTTCCTGAATCCTCTCTTACCTCTGACAAACAACATTTCGGATTTGCGACTGACGGCCTCCTCGTCGTCATCTACCGCAAAGATGGTCTCTTCCACCTCTCCAAGAACGAGATTGCAATGGCTGTCATAGGCCTGCTAAGCGTCAATACTTCGAGCTGATCCTGACTGCCCCCACAGGCACCCAACTCACGTGAAGCTTTCCCTTAAGCTCTCTGTCGCCTCGGAGCTTGACAAAGACGACTTCGTTCAGCAAAAGCCGCACGAGGTCGAGGGGCTCGGGAACGTGGCTGGTGTCGTCACCCGTGTCGGCCATGGTAGCAGGTCCGGGAGGGAGCGAGTAGAGATGGATCTTTGCTCAATCAGCGGTTGCTCGCACGCGGGATCCAATGATGGTGCTGGTGAGGCTGGCACATGCGATACAAATACGATGCACCAGATGTTGAAGGCGTTCGCTCTCTTGAGCTGCGCACTCGCGCTAACCATAGACTGCCTGTGATTTCTGCGTTTGGTGGATGATTCGGCAAATCCTCGGGTGCATATGTATCTGTCGGGGCGATGGCTTGCCGGTATGCAGCTACCTAAGCTGCCACGCTTTCGACGCACACCTCTTTCCTGATTCCTTCCCAACCGCGGAAAAAGCCAATTTTCATCGCATTTGTCAATCGCGACCGACCCCATTACACGCATGCACGATTGTTTGACCTCTTCAGATTTGGCCATCTCAATTCGCACCCGTTTTGAAGTCAATCATTCTGTCTAGTCTTGCCAGCTACTAGAATGGAGGACTTTGGGGAGTTCCCGCCAAACATGGCGCCTCAAGACGCCCTTGTGGTTCGGCAGCAAGCCATACAGGATCACCCTGTTGTCCCATATTCTGTATCCGATCTATCACGACCGAAGGCTGGGCCACTTGACCCCTGTGACGTCCCTTCGACTGGCACCAAGCGCAAGAACTTACTCACTGGCTTTGCGGAAGAAGCCTTCTTAAGTGAGCACACATTTAGAAGCAAACACAGGGCCGTGGAGAGACGAGGGGGTCCGAACCGAGACGAACTGAGCTCCGAAAGTTTGAAGGACAAATCAGCTAAGCTGAGGAATTCTCGAGAAGCAAAGGGTGACTCTTCCATCAGTGAAGGACCTGGTTCTTACGTTGGCCCATGGGCGAGGTACAACAATGAACACGCTACTATCGACGAGGACGAAGCGCTCGCCAGCGACGAAGAGTATGAGGTAGTGGAAGAAGAGACAGAGGAAGATGTGATTGAAAGCGGAACGGTAATTCGACCACCCGAAGTTGCAATCGCTCGAAGAAAAGAAGTGGAAATGCTCGGGGATGAAACGACAACATTCCATGGCTCGCAGGAGCGTGATTACCAAGGTCGATCATACATGCATGTACCACAAGATTTGGATGTCGATCTTCGCAAGCCTGCTGGTAATACGACCAATTACATTCCAAAACGACAAATTCACGCATGGAAAGATCACACAATGCCTGTTACTGCACTACAGTTTTTCCCTGGTTCAGGTCACCTGTTATTATCTGCAAGCGCCGACACGACAGTCAGAATACGCGATGTTTACCACGACAAAGAACTTTTGCGTTCATATTCAGGCCATTCGAAGGCTATCACAGATGTCTGTTTCAATGCGTCCGGTACGCAGTTTCTGTCGGCTTCCTACGATCGCAAAATGAAGTTATGGGACACAGAAACTGGGTCGTGTATCAGTACTTTTACGACTGGCAAGACACCCCATGTCATAAAGTTCAATCCAGATCCTGAGCACATGACGGAGTTCCTTGCTGGTATGTCTGACAAGAAAATTGTCCAGTTCGATACCAGGACACCAAAGGAAATCGTTCAAGAATACGACCACCATCTCGCTGCCGTCAATACCATTACCTTTGTGGACCAAAACCGCCGCTTCATAACCACTTCTGACGATAAGTCCCTTCGCGCCTGGGACTACAATATACCCGTTCCTATCAAGTATATTGCGGAACCCGACATGTATCCCATGACGAACGCTGCTCCCCATCCGAGTGGGAAGTACGTCGCGTTTCAGAGTTCTGATAATCAGATCTTGGTGTTCGGCGCAAACGATAAGTTTCGACAGAACAGGAAAAAGAGCTACCGCGGGCATAACAACGCAGGTCTGGCTATAGGATTAGATTGCAGTCCCGACGGCCAATTTCTGGCATCTGGCGACTCAGGTGGTTTTGTCTGTTTCTGGGATTGGAAGACCTGCAAGATGTACCACAAGCTCAAGGCAGGCACGCAAGCTATTACGTGCGTGAAGTGGCATCCTCAAGAAACAAGTAAATTTGCAGCGGCGGGTCTGGATGGCGAGATTCGATACTGGGACTAATCGACTTACGAGTACGAGGTACCTGCATCGACTATTGTTGCATCATGGTATGGCGTTGGCAAAGGATGAGGATATCATCTTCAGAAATTAATTGAAGGCTCAGGCTTGCTATTTTTAATCCATTCTGTTTCGAAGATATTCAGCACGAAGTGCACTTTCGTCAACCTTCAAAGAGCTGCTCCCTCAACCCTTCAAGACCTTATCAAGCGAGACTCCCTTACATAAAAAGTCATCCACAGACCTCATCTACAAACTACCGTCAACGGTCTTGACGAGCGCGCTTCCGATATCTTGGTCAAAAGCCCAGCCGACAACATCATTAATGAGACCACGCAGACGCCCTTGATGAAATCGTTTCCAACGCCTCTGCTGAAAGCTCTATCCACGTTGATGACGAGGACTTTGCCATCTCTCATGAAGAAAAGGAGGACGAACTCAATGACAACGATCCTGCCCACCTTGCGACCGGAGCTCACAAGCAATCGCCGTCACTCTTATCATTGCGGCGACCTTGCGTACGCCGCAGCCACCGAGCGCTAAGATGCGCTATATACAATTGAGGCGCTGTACGAGCAGATGAAGGCGGCGAAGGACTGGGGCAGGCGCTTAGATGGAGAACGATTACTGTACAGCGATGTGGACGTCAATATTCCCACCGGTTGCCAAGTTGTCGGTATGGAGCTTCCCCTCACGGGCCCAAATCGCTGAAATCCCGTGTCTAGGTGCGCGATCGTTTCAAAAAAAAAAAAAAGCATTATTATCCATCTTGTCTGTCTCAAATCCGATACCACATGAGTATAAGTCAAATCCCCTCCCAATGTGCTCCTCATCGACTCCACGTTCAGTCAAGCAATCGCAAATCTCCGCGGCACAATTGAAACTGATCACACGGGAACAATCGCACAATCTATTTAGACGTTGCGATGATGAAAGAGGACGAAACGTCTTGTTGCTGGATCCAAACCTATTCAAGGCCCTATTCCACTCTGTTAAAATCAACCACACAGCTGCTGAAAGTTGTACTTGTCTGTCTTGAATGTGCAATCGACGATGAGCACGTTGGGAGAGGATTCTGAATTGTGCAAGGCCTCGTGCCTTGATAAAGACGAGGTGTGTGATTGTGATTTTCTGAATCCATGGCACATCTAGAGACAGAACTTCAGTGGCCGTCGTCTTCGAGGCAAATACTGAGTCGACGGTGGGAGCACGGCTGAGTTGTGGTACTGTACTTAGCGCTTATGAAGTCGCCCACCGTCGCCGATTACGACACTTGCCTGGCAGCTTGTGAGCGCGTGCCGCTCGCGGCGACGGCGTACCTAGACGGCCACTGTCATGTCTCTGTCACTCCTGCCGACACACCCTTGATTAGCCTGGCTCGAACCATCACGACTGCAGGTTCTTCCGTGCGAAAGCATGCCTCCTTTTGAAAGATTGCGTCGCTCCATGGTGTCGCGCTGATCACAAGGCTCGATGGGGTGGTGTCACTGTGATGCCTTCCAGCAACGGACTTCAGGCGGCGTCTCGCCCTTCATAGCTATCAACTTAGAGCCCGAAGAGAACCAGGTCATCTAGATCAAGGCTGTTCTGGAGATTGTGGACTGCAGCAAGCTTGGATGAGGTTGATCCAAGCCGTGTATTCATCTTAGGTCATTCAAATCCAAGCTCGCTGCAATCTACAATCTTAAACAACCTCAATCCAGATCACCCACGTTGCTCCGAGTTCGAGCCTTCAAAAAGAAACGCCTCTATGTCGGGGCGTCGGATCAAGGGGTGCGTGGTAGCCTGCTAGGACGCGAATCTGTATTTAGGAGACGGAGGATGCAATCTGATGGGATGCGAGCTGCGCCGCGGAAATGGTGGGCCAATTTGGTTGAGCATGTAATGGTGTGGAAACTTCTCTTATACTGGCTTGGATTTGGTGGATTTGGATCCTGTAAGAATCCTCAACGGGGATCAAAACGCTCAATTATCTGGATTCATCCGTTGTGATAGAGAAGATGATGACGTAGAAGCATGCAGCGCTTTTTACTTTGTATTTAGATGGCTAGTCGCTAAGAGCAAACAAACCCCAGTTGTCACAGTTTCCATGATCAGACTTGAAGTTTCTGAAGCGCTTGGTTTGTCAAGGAGGCATTGTTGAGTTGTGATTGAATATATATGTATATGGCTTGTGAAACGATATCGCCATATCCTCGTGTTTGACTCAGATTCTTCCGCGTCCTCTATGCCCAGTATGCCATTCAGGGTCTGTGCTTTTTTCAAAAATCGTGGTCTGGAGTCTGTAGGCGCAAGATTTGGAGGGAGGAATGCTGCCGTAGTGCGCAAAAAGGCAATAACCGGGAATTGAAAGTGCATATGAAGATTCAAGGTGAAATATGATCAAGGGTACCGGTTCTGCTGAATATAGGTACCTAGGGAAGTACCAATGTTGACGGCGTCCTCCTGCGAGCGAGAGCAACACCAACTATGCTATCATCTGTAAAAGAAGAAACAACCAATCGTGTAATCATTTCAGAATATCAGTCATGAGACATTGGACCGATATATATAAATCTTGCCACCACATTCTGTAACAGACCGCCAACCAATCATGGACACATTTCAACATACCGTCCTATAATGCACTCCGCCAGCAGATACAAGTCAAACCGCATTCTGTACCCAAAACCCAATCACGGCCACCTTGCATAACATAAAATCATGCATGGTATGAGTAAGAAAATACAACCCACAAACTGATCATCAAGATACACCCACCCCGCAAACCATACAAGTCCCCTACATCCCAACCGCCGCCTCAGTCAACACCCCCAACAAACTAGCCGCCGCACCCCCAATACCCACCACCCCAATCGTCTCCCCCCATGTCTTCCTCCTCCCGTACCTCTCATCCCGACGGTCCCTACGGTCTCGGCGTCTCTCCCTATCGCCGCGATCCGATGAATGCCGTCGAGCAGGACGATGATGTCGTGCGTCGCGATCTCGGGAGTCACGATGACGATGAGAACCAGTCTCTTGCCGTCTTGTATCATGGCCATTTCCATGATCATCATCGTAGGGCCGTGGGCTCGTAGAAATCTTCTTCAGTTCATGAGGCTCAGGATCAAATCGTACGTGGTTTTCATTCTTATTCTTCAGGATAGGTTTCGGCTTCTCGGTTGCAGAAGTGGAAGATTTGCGCTCGTTGGGCGGACTGACAAGAAAGGGATGGTGTTTGGGTTCCCTTGCTCTTTCTGGAGGTTTTTCGTCGTCGTCGTCGTAGTCCGATGTGTCGCTTTCGTTCCATGAGCTCTCGTCGCTATTGTCTTGCCGATTATTCTTGGAGTCGGCTGGATGGCGACCGGCATCGTCTCGGAGGTTCGCACGACGAGGAGGGGCATGTCCAGGGTATGAAGAGCGGGCGGCGCGGCAGCGGGCACTTTGTCTGGCGTACTCGGCGAGTTGTTCGCGGGAGAGGCGTCCTAGAATGGCGACGTATTCGGGACGTGCTTCGTAGCGCACGCCAGCTCGCTCCAAGACCTCAGGACTCACGAGGGACCTATTCACTTTTGTCCAGGGTGCATCCATAGGAATGTCTTTGCCGTATCTGTCTGGTGCCAGGCGGGCTGTCGTTCTCGGACTGGATGAGGAGGCCGGAGCATAAGATGAGGGCTGGCGGCCTGCCAGAGAAGACCTTCTTGGCGGATAGGTCGAAAGTTGGCCCGAGGGTGCGGAACACGGTGGTGGTGACCGGCTCCCTGCCATGACTGAAGGTACAGAGCTTGAGCTACTTCGAATATGCCGTGCAATAGGAGGGTGCGAGGCGGCTGAATTTAAATGCGTGTTGGCCATCAGAGATTCTATTCCGTCCAAAGCTACCAAGTCTTTGGTGGAAATGAGAGCAAGAGAGCCGTTTAATTCGCTTTCTCTTTGTTCAACATCTTGTTCAGAGGAAAAAGAAGACGACCCTGCTCGGCGATGTGGTGACGTCAACGGCGATCCATGCTCTGACATACGGCGATCCCTGTGTAGACTAGGTCTATATGTAATGTCATCTGCACTTGGACGTGAGAGTTGCTGGGGACTTTTCGAATGCACGGGGGACAGGGGCTCCTTGGGAGGCACAGGTGGAGAAATCTGCTTCGTCCTAGCCTCACGCTCCAGCAATTGTCTAACTGTCGGCGGTGCTCCGCCATCAGCGGGTGACATGGACTGGAGTTCTCGTATATAGGCTCGCAGTACGTCCTATGATGCATGTACCGGAGCACATCAGTGTTTTGAGTCTTGACACCTCGCAGCGTTATATGCTGGTCAGAGATAATTGCGCTCGTACCTTGTGCCGATGCAGCACGTGGGAAGAAAAGCCTGCCTTTTCCAAACGGGACTGAAACTCTTGCCACATCCGGTCCTCGTCGGCGCTGGTGCCGTCACTGGAACTCGTATGCCGCTGCGGGAACAAAGCCTCTGCGATGCGGTCGACTTTGTCTTTTATACGCTCCAAGCTTGTGTCCGAAGTTGCCTCAGCGTGTACTTCTGGTGCATTATTCGCCGGGTTATGCAGCCGAACGGTGTCGAGGAACATATCTACGCTCGTTTTCTCTCTGACAAGCCGGGCTCGCACCGCCGCCACCCGATCTTTCAAGGCCTCTGCTTCTCCAGTCCCAACACCGGCAGCCCCCGCTTTCCATCTTTCTAAGGCGGCCTCGAGTTGTCTGAGGGCATATTCGCAGTCCTGGACGAGAGGACGAAGTTGACGCTCGTAGATAGGGTTATCGACGTTTTGGAGCAGTGAGTCCGGGTCAGCAGCTTCGAAGCGCAAGTGCCGCAGCGCATGTTGAAGTTTGCGGACGGTGGTGGCAACCTCTGCAAAGGGAGATCCTGATGAGGATTTGAGGCGGACGTAGAGGGTATTTGCGAAAGCATCGACGGCGTCAATGTGTTCGAGCGTCGACCCTGGGCCCATGGCTTTGCTGTCTTGCGCGGGCGGGCGTGTGCTAATTGTAGCCTGTATGTATGTATGTAATAATGTATGTATGTACTCCGATGGGCAAGATCCCCCCTGCTGATGTCTCTGATCAACCCGGGGGGGAGATGACTAGATGTTGTTGAATGGGCCTTGATTGGCTCGTTCAGGTCGTTCAGCGCGTTACACTTGTTCCGCTTTGTCTACGTACTTCCACTTCGTCGGCTTGAATCTTGATCGCTTCTCGCCGTTCTAGCCTGGATATCCACGGACCACGCCGTCTGACGTTGGACGAAGAAAGAAATCCAGGACCCTTCGTTTGCGCGCCGACACACTTCCGTGCTCTACTCCGTAGCTGTAATGCGTCAGTGGTGGTGATTGATAAAGACGTGATGACGGCGCAGCAGGGCCAACCAAGGCAAAAGGATCTTTTTATGATTATTCAAGACGAGGTTGCTGCGGAGAGGGGGTGGTGTCGGGGCTGACGTTGACGTCTGTGAGAGGGCGACCCCGTGAAACATCCGCACGTGTTACAAGTTTACAACTCTGAAGAGGTACAAATGCAGGTATGTATGTATGTACATACAGAGTACATAACGATGCTAGCCCCAAAGTCCCTGCGTCTCCGCGTCCCTGCGTTCTGCTGTTCCTGCGTCTCCACAATACGTACGCCGCCTCGGGAGTCGGGTGCTCCCTCTGCTGCAACTTGCAAGCCTGCAAAAGTGGCATGACGTCAACCTTATTCGGCCATCGCGCTACGTCGGCTTGTGACTGGTTCATTTGCAGATGGACGGGGGGTTGACTGAGCAAACCAGGCATCACTCGGGATGGGCCACGTGCTTATGGTGCCTTGAATGTAGCCTTGTCCGTCGTAATCTGTGGCACAGCGACAACGAAATAAATGCCCCAGGTTTACCAAAGATCAAGTCTACATAACTCAAAACAAAGATTCTTAGCCAAATTAACGCCTTCCATGGGCTGCTTTGGCCCTCATGCTACCTCACATACAAAAGGTTTGATGTTGATGGGCCGGCCAAGCCCAACCGTGCGCCTCCAATTCTCAGACATTCAACGTCTACTCCCTCGGAATCCGACCCGAGATTCGTCTCTAGCATTCGCCATCTTTTCTCCTTCCTCCTCCGCTTTTCACAAGCAGCATTGTCGGCTACATATGAAAAAAAAAAGTGTATCCGATGCCATCTTAGACGGACAGCTTCTCGAGCGAGTAGACATCCACCTTTTGACTGATCAAATGGCCTAGTTCTCGAGAGCTGCGATTGACTACTTCACCACCAGCCACCACCTTGTCCCAAGTCGGCATCATCTTTGACTTCAGACCTAGAGGCAACAGACGGGATTCTCTGCTTTCCACCTGCAGCATACTCGGTTTGTTCGAGATCGACTTAGATTTAGAGTCCCACATCTGGCGCGCCAATTGGTTTCGTTCAGCCATGAGTCCGAATCGAACGGCTTCACCAACTATGCCGTTCAAGAAGACGGCTTCCTCGATTCCTTCCAGGGCAGCAGTGACTTCGAGTTTGAGGGCTGTCAGGAAGTCACCGGCCTCTGCCTTGTCTGCCCATGTCATGGCATCATTGAAAAGCCAGCCCCCGGCACCGACAGCGTCCAGGCATCGCCCAAGGAGGTCTGCGATGAGTGTGATGACGCCATCCGGCGGAGGGTCATTGCCCTCGGATTCGAAGCTGGTGGGATCAATGTACAGAGACGTCCACGCACCACGCACGAGCTCCACCCTGAGCAGGTGGATGAAGGACATAAGCTCCTCGGTTCGAATGATCGTACGCAAAGCTTTCACTGTGGTGAGCGCAGGAATCCGCCACAGCTTTGTGAATGCGAGTGTCAATCCTCGAGATCGGCTGCTCGACTCGTCGCCCAAGTAGTGCTCAGTCACCGCAATGTCTCTCTCGAGGTCATCCAGATCCGTCTCGGGTGCTTCATCCTTCCCAGCGTCCTGGTGGGCTTCATTGGACAGCAGCTTCTTTGTTTTCAATTTCTTCGCAACAGGAAGTAGGTCCATGCTCAGCATGATACTCCTAATCGCGACCAAAAGCTCCTCTTCTCCAAGCTTGGTGGCCTGAAGATAGTTTAAAAGAAGCGTCGTGGAAGGATCGGCATCTGTAAGACTTTGGATCAACTGGCTAGCCAGCAGTCTTGATTCCGAACCGTGGGCTGAGAGCTCTTCCCGGAATGCTGACTCTAGATTGGAAAGTGTCAGATGGCCTGCCACGACCAGATATGTTGTAACGTTGCTGTCTGGCAGCGCCAACCTCAACTCGGGCTTGGCGTCAGCAGAAGTCGCCCTTCCCATAGTAAATACTCTGCTCATCGCGTAAAGAACCCATCGACGATCTACGACGGGATAAGATTGCAGCTTCTTGAGCCACTCCCACTCTGCTGGCTGTTGTGCTTCACCATCTGTAGCAGTGGTGTGTGTGTGTGATGGATCCGTTCCTATTTCTTTTCGAAGGTGCATACCGAATTTCTTTCGAATCAGTTCCTCCCATTTTTCCAGCTCGTCGTTGGAAAGCATGGCATCGGCAGTTTTTGTTTCCGCTTGGAACTTGGCCAAATATGCACCCGTGAGAGTTCCAGGCAGGAGTCTAGAGAATTCTGTCGATGTGTTGCTACCCTTGAGTTTTTTTGTCTGAACATCGTATGACAAGGCCCCTCTGCCAATCGAATCCACTAAAAGCCCTTCTTTGCGTCGCTTGCCGAGGTGACAGGGTGGTTCCACCTGTATAGAGACGAGAACATTGTCGATCAGGGCAACGACGAGATCCTGGCTGCGCAGGTGAGTGATTAGTTGGCAGTGTCGAGTCTTTTGGCCGTCGGCAGGCAGTTCAGAGAGATCCAGCTCAGCCTTGGCATGAATGGAACGGTAGTGATGGTTGTACAAGACCAGGGAGTCGGATGATGCCGAGAGAAGAAACGGTCTTGACAAACGCGCCAAAGACTGCGCTCCATCCATGTAAACGGCGGACTTTTTCTTGGGAACCGCGCCAGTCAAGTCGTAAATGGTGAGACGTCCATCGGCTAGCTCCATCAAGAGCCCCGACTGAACGTCCACCTGGTATACGGCTGAATCGGCGTCGGAGCCATAGTCAACTGCAAATGGGCTGATCTCCAGGGATATCAACTTTTGCAGGTCAGATGCAGCGACCGCGCCACCTGGCATGGCAGCCAGTACCACAATGTGGCGCGCAATTTGATCCCGAGACACGCTCTTGACAATGAGAAAGATGAGAGAAGGGTCGGGGTTCAGAAGCACAGGCAAAGCGGTGACCACTTCCGGTCTATTCTTGAAAATACCTTCGCGGAAGTCGCTTACGCTGCCGGATGAGACGTACTCGACTTCAAACTTTTCAATCACTCCTGAAACAGCTTCTTGCACAGCGGATTTGGATGCAGCGGACCATTGTAAAGCCAAATCTTCGGCCGAAAGATAGACAACCTGCCCGTCTTCGCAAACAGCGACTATATCATCCAGGCGTGTCGTGAGGTTGGTCGAGGATGAACTGGTGATACATCGAACGGGAGAGGACTGCACAATCTGGCTCGTGCTTGTTGATGTGGTTTTGCCGTCGGGATGAACAACATCCTTGAATAATGTAATCCTGTATGACTTGGAGTCTTTTGTGGCAATGTAGGTATACCTGTACACATCTTGGCTATTTGCAAGGCGCATTCGGATCGAATAGGGAGGACAGGTGAAGGATTCCTGAGGCGGAATAGGATATGATGTGATGAGGCGAGACGCAGGAATCTATTCCAGCTGTCAGATCATGTTTTCAACGGAAGCTCAGGGCGTAACACTTACATCGTAGATACTTGCTGTTTCCCCATCGACCCCGACTACAAGTTCCATGCGCTTTCTCTTCTTCTCGCCATACCGCTGGCCATACACTTCGCGAGCTACGATGCGGCCATCAGTGTGATCAAGAGGGCGAGGCAACGTAGCCAGCACATACGGCCGGTGAATCTTATACTCCGAAACCATTGATAAAGTCGGTAATGTGTTATCTGTTGTCAGGGGAGAATAATTGCTGACAACAGGAGCAGCGTGGGCGGCGACTCTTTTTGCGATTATCTCAGTCTATCGCGAAACCCGATCAAAGAAAAAAAAGCCCACCCAAAAAAAAAGCTGGCAGCGGGCCGACGCAAAAATCCGGTTGTGGGGCCAATGATGCGAGATTCATCATTCGAGAAATCATTCCCCGCTCAGCGCTGGCCCACGGCCCCACAAGCGGCTACTCAGGAGTCAGACGCGCGCCTTGAACGCGTTCGTGTCTTGCGGCCGTTCATCATCATTTCGTTCGTGTCCCGTCCTTGAATCCAAATCGCTCAAACCATTATTATCGGCACAGCCGCAACCATAGCTCTTTGCTTTCTGTCAACATATTCAACTAAGATTTGGCCCATCTACCTGCATGCCCATGTACCTAGGTAGCCTGGCTGTCATGGTTTGACTGACTTGATAACTGTAAGATTGGAGGCGCGAGCTCCTTCCCACGTCGTCGATGAAGCTTACTGAGCATGCTCTTGAAGGTCGTTTCTCTCAAATGGGCCAAACTGTCCTCGCCAACATGAACCATCGAGGCGTCGGCGGGTCGTCGGCCCAAAAAGTACACCCATTCTTTGCGCACAATCACTCGTCCAACTTGGCCGCGGGGTCTCCTGGCCAGTCTTTTGCATTCGACAAGTCCCAAGATCCTGGAAAGGAGGCACGCCATAGCATACACACAGCCAAAAGACGCAAAACGAGTAAACCCAACCGTCCGTCTTCGAAGGTCGTCGATCACGCAGAAGCGTCGAATTCAGACCCAGCACGCGATGTCTTGGCTGCGGGTTGGGTGCCAGCCGATCCTGGTCCCGATCAAAGCCTGTCGAAACAAGCATTGAAAAATCACACATCGAGCTCGACCAAACCTCGAAAAGTCCCTGCAACACCAGAACTTCCGACAGTTTCGCATGCGTCTAATTCCGCCGAGTTCGGCGCCTCATCCTGTAGGTCCGCCACCCTCGTGAAGAAGGATTCAGAATCAAGTGATGCCTCGTCGGGAAGGGCGCCATTGGTGAAGAAATTGTTAAAATTCAACACGAAAACGGGAACGCTAGGATCACCACCAAAAACGAAGCAGAAGAAAGATACGCCGTCACGCCTTGTCTGTGTGCGCTATGGGAACAATGAGGTGACTCGGAGAGAGATGGGACTTAAGATTGCACAGATTTTGAATGGAGAACTGCAGCTTCCCAAGCTTCCAACACAGTCACAGCCAGACTGTAAATCAGCAGAAAGTGACAAACCGTCCGCGAAATCGGTCCCATCAAAAACGACTCATCCGTTTTTCATGGGTAAAGCAAAGCTTCCCAAATCATCGACACCGAGCCAGACAACGGACTCAGCACCAAAGTCCCCGAGCAGAAAGCATTCTATATTCACATCCACGCCAATGTCTCCACAGAAGCCAAAAAATTTGTTTCCGTCAACAATTTCGAGCAAAGTGCCGCTTTCTGGTATTCGGTCTGGAGGAACCAAAGTTCCTGGTGCCAAGTATCCATTGTGGCCTCCGAACGGCATGTCTCATGTTCGCGGAGATGGGTTCGCACCATTGCCGATGATAAGTCGACCGATTCGACCTGTACGTCCTAAGAAATACAAGGGTCATGTCACAACCATTCGGCAGACAGAATCTATTTTACAGGTGGTCATGGAGCATATCGATGTGGAGACGTTGCGCCGAAGCTTGCCACGAGACGAGGACTTTTTCATCCCAGTACCTCCCGAGCTACGAGTTCCCCAACGACATTTCGAAAGTGGATTGAAATTGCAACATAGAATAAGGCCTCAACTTAGTGTTCAGTCGCCTCTGGCATTGGCTGGCAAAGAAGACATCGATCAAGATGAGCTTGCGGGTCCACCAGCTGCAGCAGTCCATCCAGCGATCATCAGGCATTATGTTTCTCTAGCAAAGCAATTGTCTGCTTTTGATCGATCAACCTGCGAAAGCATGGCCTGGAGTCAAAAATACGCGCCCGTTTCTGCAGCACAGGTTTTGCAAAAGGGCACGGACGCGGCCTATATCAGAGACTGGCTCGAAGCAATGAAGGTGCAATCAGTTGAAACGAGTAGCAGCGATAGTGCAGGAGAACGGACTAAAGCAAATGGAGACGGAGTACCGAAAAAGAAGCGAAAGAAGAATAAGGTGGATGATTTCATTGTTGACACGGATGAAGAAGAGAGCGAGATGGAGGAAATTGCTGAAGAGGGCGACGATGAAGGTGACAGCGGCGCTGAATCCTGGCAAGCCAAGAAGTCGGTCGCTCGATCGGTCAACACGAATCCAAAAGAAGGCAGAAGGCTAAGAAACACGATTTTGCTTAGTGGGCCGCATGGCTGTGGGAAAACGGCCGCCGTGTACGCGGTAGCCAAAGAGCTTGACTTTGAGGTGTTTGAAATTAACCCTGGCAGCAGGCGTTCAGGCAAAGACATTTTAGACCGAATTGGCGATATGACAAGGAATCATCTCGTACAACATCACCGAGCTCAGGCAGCCCCAATTGCAGTCGGCGATTCGAGCGACGTGACTGCAGGCAGCGAGTCAAGGCTCAGTCAGCAACAAGGCATTATGACCTCCTTCTTCAAGGCAAAGACGGCCAAGCCAGGAAGCAAAGCAAAAAGCAAGCAGCAGTCCACAAAATCAACCGCAAATACCAGGGGACAAAAGCAGTCTTTAATTCTCATTGAGGAGGCCGACATTCTTTACGAGGAAGACAAACAATTATGGACAACTCTGATGGGCATGATCGATCAGTCCAGACGTCCGTTTGTCATAACCTGCAACGATGAGAGCCTCATTCCGCTTGAAAGCCTGGACCTCCACGGCATCTTTCGCTTTGCGCCTCCTCCAACGGTGCCGGCCGTTGACCTGTGCATTCTCATTGCTGCCAACGAAGGACATATCTTGTGCAGAGGTGCAGTCGAAGCTCTCTACCAATCCAGACACTGCGATTTAAGAGCCACGATCTGTGACCTCAATTTCTGGTGTCAAATCGGGGTCGGCGACCGCAAGGGGGGATTCGACTGGTTCTACTCTCGCTGGCCAAAGGGCTGCGATTTGGACGAGCGAGGCAACGTCGTGAGGGTCCTCAGTCAGGATACCTACCAACACGGCATGGGCTGGATTGGAAGAGACGCCATTCTGTCCGAACGCAGCGGGCTCGAAACGGAGAGGGAGGTGCTGCATCAACTGTGGAACTTTTGGCATGTAGACCTAGGCGACTGGTGTCGATCTCAGCCATTGTACATGCGTGCGCTCGAAAGGGGTATACAAAGAGCATCCGGGCGATCCGACGACAAGCACAAGAAAGTGGCGGCACTCAAGGCCTGGGATGAATTCTGCGCGGCACAGAGTGATGCGGACCTGCTATCTGACGGCATCTTCGCGGAGCATCTCCAGGAGAAGCTCGATCCCTCTCTCCCCGAAATGTCCACCCGCGCAAGGGAGGACTACATCATTGGGAGAAACTTGCTGGACGCACAGGAGGTATTTTCTCACACAACAGACAGCCAGTGCATATCACTCGCACTGAAATCCGCGGCCCGAGAACAGCTCTCTTCAGCATCGCAGAGGATTCTAAAGGTCCGTGACGGCGACCGATCGAGACTGCACTGCCCGCCTCTCGATGAGTCCACGGCTGTTGCAAAACTCGATGCGTCGTTACGCCAACGCTCCCAAGACATGACCAGACTGGACATTTCGTACGCGTTTGACCCCATTGCTGTTGCGCCCAAAGCACAGCCGACATCCCACCTTGAGCCCTCCGTCTTTGACCGCACCATGCCTATCATCGTAGTAGATGTCGCACCGTGGATTCGCGGCATCATAGCCTTTGAGGAGCAGTTGATGCAGGAGCGGCGAAAGCTGAATAGTCTTCTCGGAGGAGGAACGCGAAAGCGCATGCGCAACACGAGGAGCGCGTACTCGGCTCTTGAGGGCGGCGAGCGGCGAAGGACTCGAAAGGACCGTTATTTCGGGGACGCTCTCACGACGAGTCTGGTTATGCGGACGGGGGGTCATCATGATTGGCAAGAGGCCGTCACGGAATTGATGAGGGAGGGCAGCGCGGCAGGGGCGGAGGGGGAATAGGCTACTTAACCTGTCGTCAGGGGCCTGGCCGCCATAATAAAACGTTACGAGACTTGTCTTTCTTTCCTTGGGTATTCATGTTCAGGTTCTTAGGTCTGCACAGGGGTTTAGGGAGGGGTTCACAACGCGGTGATACATGGGACTGATGTGAGATTTCGGGGGGGTGTGGTGGGGAGAGAGGATGATTTATGAGCCATCGTTCTGTGGCTTATGTGTTTTTACGAATACGGATTCATACTACCACATACTACATACATGCATTTGCGTACGCATAACCAATCTTTGGTTTGTAATACTTAGGTAGTCTACCGCTACGCATCGCGCGGCAGAAAACCCCCAGTGTATCTCTCTCTCGTCGTCTATACGTAAATTATACATGCCCCTTATAGCGGTGATCACATTGTGTACTCTGCTTGGGAACATTCGACTCAGTTCCGTCCACGACCCATTCCGAGGCAGTCGGCAACGAGATCTCAAATCCTCGATGGGATATCAATGGTGATGGCGACAGTTCGAGAGTAAGTCAGTACCTACTCTCAATTATCTATACGTCGTGGGCCGACCGTGTCTCTCCCCCCGCCGCCGCTGCTGCTGCTGCTGCTGCTGCTGTTGCTGTGCCTCCAGCCCACGAATCTGATCGCGCGGACACGCCAACACCTCTACTCTGCTTCTCTGATGAGCACGATGCCTCTCTGCAGAACGGTGCCCAGATATGCCTCTTTCCCTCATCTGCTCCTCTCGCTTCAATTCCCGTGCCAGTGCCAGTGCCAGTGCCGGTGCTGTAGTGATTGTCCTCACTGCCACCAATTCAACATCTGGATACGTTCTCCTTGGCGATTCACCACAGGTCCCTCTCTTTCCTCTCAACAGACCCCCATCCTCCCTCTTCAAAGCAGAACACTCCAAGTCTTGTCCTCGAATGGGTGCCCTTCTGCCAGTGCCGATGTCTCCGGATGGATGCCCCCCACCGTGAGGGCTCTTCTCTGCCCTCTCTACGAGTAGACTCCCGCTGCTATTCCCGCTTGGCTTTTCCTTTGGCGCGTGCTCCCCATCCATGCGCCTCTCTCGGTATGTCCTGCCATTGGCGTCCCTGTCCCTGTGTCTGTGTCTGTCCCTCCCCCAGTCCTGTGTGTTGTTGTCTTGTACGGGATCGGCGTCCTTGTCCTTGGGCAACACCTTGTGCGCTACGACGGCCGCGACACCTATCCCGAGCAGCAGGCCTGCGGAGTCTTTGAGAAGATCTCTTTTGCGCTGCCTTTCTTGTTGCTCTGGGGGGCCATGAGAGCCGCGGGTGCTGCTGCCGCTTCTGCTGCTGCTGCTGTTGCTGAGTCTAGTTCGGGAAGGGGAGCCGACGCGCGAGGCCATGTATTTTTGGGCCTGAGAGGCGGACCGAGGGCGGGAGGGGGACGGGGATCTCGTCATGGCTGTGTAGGATAGGTGTGTGTCTGCTTCTTTCTAGGACGGTAAACGAAGAGGATGTATGTACTCTGTCTGTTAAAGGTGCTGGCTGGGGCTCTAGGTGACAACGTTTGTTGACCAGCGTGCTGGTTGTGTGTGGTTCGAAGGGGGGGGATCCCGATACCTACACCATAACTCAAGAGTTCTTCATACCGAGCAGCGTTTTCCGGAAAAGAAGGAGAAGAGTCGTAAAAAGGCAACGGCTGGGAGTGTGTGTTTTGGATATTGGGAACGACGGGCCGCGCTATGCGGGCATGCGATCGATGGTCATTTGGCGAATGTCATGCTCCTTTTGGTCTTGGGCATTGAAAGTCATGGTTGGGGATTAAACGAAAGACGAAACATGCTTTGCTGTAACAGTGCAAGGGACCTGGGGGGAAGGTAGGTAGTACAACATCTCCTATGTCGGTATATAGATAATAGATAATGTATTGGAAATCGAAGAAGACTAGGGAGGTGACGGGGGAGTGACATGGAAAGAAACTATGTACATACATATTTCGTCATCAGAAGCAAAATATAGCTCGACCACAAAGTTTCCTTGTATTGATGCCTCGACGAGTCACGAGCGACCGGGGAAACCAACGCGGCGAGAATGATGACTCGGGTCGCAAGCCGTAGTACAACTCACGTAGATACATATACGCGATGGATGAACCTCGCCCTCTCTTTCTTGCCGTGGACGACATCGACATGTAAGTTGCCTACTTTGTAGCTGTCAATCCAAGCAACGTCGCCTTGCACCGGCGACGCAGGCATGATACGGACGAACCAAACAGGAACACCTATGCGTTGGCTGCGGCACTGCGGCACTGCGGCACTGCGGCACTGCACCGCCTCGGGGTTCTCGAAGGAGCTGACGAAACAAGCTTCATGACGCAAAGGGTATTCTGACCCAGCTTCGCTTGAAGCAAAGGATTGGACTTTCCGCCTTTTTCATGCACATGCGCTCACGCGGATATGTGGGTTGGATGGAGTCTTTCCGACTCTTGAAAGTTGAGCGTAATCTATTATCTCATACATACATACATAGCTAGCTTACGGAGTACCTGCGGCTAGAATACCTGCCAGGTACCTTATGCATCGCCACTTTCGTGCGCAATCTGAGGTATTCATTTGTCTTGCGGCATTGTCAACTGGCATCTCAATTTATTTCTGTTCGTCTCTTCCCCTCGGACACCTCCCATGATGCCATAAAGCTGCAGTCATTTTGCCTGAATCGCATTTGCAGTCGCAACTTTTTCTTGCTGGCGTACCTATACCTTATCAGAATGAGGCATTTCTTTGCAATTGGCGCGACTTTGCAACGTGTGGCGCTTTCTGTGGTGGGGTGTTCATTTGCGTGCGCTTCTCATTTTTCTTTTCTTTTCATCTTCCCTTGAGTTGGCCAAAGAACAGGTAAATCTTTGCCTACAGAGAGGTATGTAGTAGATAGAATAGAGAATCAGAAGACAACGGCCATGTAACAAATCGCCGACGCGACATAAGGTACGCATACCTACCTAGGTACTGCGCACGACCCTGCATGGCGAGACAAAAAGACAGGTGACAGCCTCCCATTCGTAGGCAAAAAAAAACACGTACACCGCCAGCCTCCAGGTCAACTCATCGAGTCATCCAATGCCAGTACAACACATTGACAGCAGAAGAGTTGTTCAGCAAGCCCGGCGGCTACTCGCCCGCCGCCACAAGCATCGCCTTTCCGCGTGTGTTCACTGTTTATTGATATTCATGGCACGTCCCGGGTTCGTAGCGCTCTCATCAACGACGAAAGCATAGGTACCTCGGCGTCCTGGTCAATGGACAGCACCGTCAGCACGTGCTTCAAAGAAATCTAGCCGCTCATATGTAGTTCTGAAAGCTGCTGACACGTAAAGCAGGGCGTCCTGATATCCTGAGCCGCCGGGGACGAGATCAAATAATCAGCATAATAAGCCATCATCTCCTGGCTGAGTGACTGCAGCTTTCGATAGCGATCGCTTTCGACAAGTTTCGGTAGTTGGGGTGTGGTGTAACGTGAAGCAGACATCTTCAGCTCGTAACGTTCTTTCGGTTCTCTAGGCTCGTTCTTTCGTTGCCCCCTTCATGTTCAACTTTGAGTCATTGACGCGGCAACTGAATTCCTTTGGAGCTTCATGCTAGTATTATGAGTACCTATGCGGGGGTCAATGATCCAAGACAAATGATCTAGACAACCCGCCAGGGAGCCTTCATCTAGCTAGGTATGATCATCCTCATGAACACAGACAAAAGGAAGACAGGAACAGCATACTCCGTGGGCAGTTTTCTCGATGCATTGCTCTGTCTCTCGCCGTGTATGCTTATGCGTGGATGCCACACTCATCAGCAAGGTACAAGTGACTCGTTCCAACTGCAGTCAGGCATGAAGATCATCGTGTTCCCCTTGTACTCGAGGAGAAAGTGATGAAAAGATTCCTCATGTCTTGTCTCCACGCCCTCTGCAGACAAGATTGTGGCTCGGCGGTCTTCGCGAAGCGCATGCCCCGAACGTGCAGGAATCACGAGACGCTCCAACACAAACGCTGGAGGCGCTTTGGCATGCATAAATAACGGCCTGCCATCGGCCAGGTAGGAAAGCTGTTCGAAATAGGTGAGAGATGAGCACAGAGATAGCCTAAAGGGCCAAATGAGGTGAGAAAGATGCGCCGGAAAGATTGATGGACTGTTTGTGACATGAGTACGGAGTATCTTCAAATCGAGGCTTCATAAGATTGGCGAAGCCTCTGCCAGAGTCTCAGAGACCTACCCGAGCCCCGAAGCCATGGTGATGGTGACCCTGGATCTTGAAACAGATCGGCATTCCGCAGGCGGACAGACCATTTTTAAATAGGGAAGGGCCAGGCGACTCGTCTGTACGGGTACACCGTACCGGTATGTAGACGACGGTAGGCCGCGTTAAGCCAACCAAAAACAAATCTGCCTCGTCCTCGTGGCCGCAAACAGAAGACGATGTTGAGCCTCCTACCTAGCCTCTACTATCTAGGACTCTAGGAGCTGTCTGGCTTCCTTCTTCCTTCCTTACATGGTCTAGCCACCCGGAGTTGTGTGCACTGAGTCACTGACGCACCGGCATCAGACACGTTTGAAGCGTTGCGACCTGCCACTCGTCAGTCGCTACTTGCGACGGCATCAAAAGCAATGCATTGTGCACAGGCAAAGGCAGAGGCAAAGGTTACTGGCAGGAAGAGACGATGCGTTATTTTTGACTCTCAAGAGGTCTTTTTCTTCTTCTCTCAAGGCCATGTCCTACCTACGGATATCAATCATGTGATGGCCTGTTCGTGCTTTGACGGCAATGGCGACAAAAAGTGTGGCTGGCGGGGGAGTCGGGTCGGGGACAAGTGGTGCAAAACTGGCGTGTACGAGTTGGTGTGTGCGAAGTGCGAATGGACCAAGTTTGACATTGTGGAATGTCACAGTCATCCAGTCGCCATCCCATTCAACAAGTCGCAAATTCTGACACCCCAACAAGAGTACCTATAGGAGTTAGTTGTATCATGTATATGTATGCCAATTGTCGTGAGGCTGGAGTAGGAAGCCACCAAGGATGGCGAATTCGGAATGGGGTCGTACACACTGGTCAGTGGTGACTGGAGGCTGGAGAGCCCTACTACGCCGTACTCCGTACAAAAAGCAAGTCGACCACCAGATTAACCCGACGTCTCCGTCACACTGTTTCTTGCTTGCGGACCAGGCGGCTTGGCCAAACGGATCCCTTGGGAACCATGATCACCATCAGGCTCTGCTGGCATGCAAAGAAATCCATATGTACGTATGCATGCATACAGCATTGTGCGAATGTCATGGCTCACAACACCCTCAATCAGCCGACTCGTTTACTTTTGTCGTACTGTAGGGCAGACAAGATGAGTGAATCTGTGCCTACATTTGCTGGTCTGGGGGGCTCTGGTCCTATTTTGGCGTTGCGCTAGGTATGTACATATATATAAAATGCAGTGACGCGAAGCTGTGCCAGTGCGCGCCAAAAATAGGCAAAACTGAAGGGGGGTCTGCGACGCAAGTCATGTGGTCTTATGTAGTGGAGGATACCTAGAGGTACCTAATGTAGGTATGTATCCCGTATTGTCATTGGTCACCTATGTACCCGTTTACTCCTCAGACTTACCCCCTCGGCGGGGGGGCCTTGCCTTCGGCGACCCTCCGGGGGCGCTGCCGCGGGCTGTCCTCGCTGCGCTCGTCTTGGGGGCGC